>VXCM01001899.1:156744-191836 GCA_014773175.1 Lucifuga dentata
TATATATATATATATATATATATATATATATATACACACACACCGCCTTCAGATGGCTGTATAGGGAGTTGATCAACTGAGGTAAGGTTTAAATATGCAAGCAGTTGCAGATGACAGATGCTGCTAAGAATGAGGCATTAATCTTTACTCTTCATTCCTGGCATTCTCACCAACTGAACTGAAATGGTTTTTGTTGTGTAGGCTGATCAAAATGAAACAGACAAGCAAAATATGCATGAATAGTTTGTCTGATTTTGAGAGCTCTTCATAGGTGTACCTTCACCCTTTAAAATTCAGTAAAATATACCACAGATCTGACTGTGGATCCAGTCTAAGCCTGGAGGTGGCAAACAGGAAGGAAAGAAGGCCGTGAATCGTGACGCTAAAATTGTAGACAGTCTCCAATGAGACAACAGCTATGGTGCCTCGCCTCACTTTGAGTCACCAAAATATCAAACAGGCACAGATTAGGAAAAAACCTTGAGTTATAAGTTATGAGATTTGCACTTTGGTATCAAAATTGCATATCGAATGACAATTTATATTTTAACCCTCGATAGTACTGAAGGATGTCAGTCGTTGTGGATAAGCAGCCTAAAATTTGCCTGGGGAAAATCCAAGTAAACTGGCACAAAGTTGCACCTTGTGAATAATTTAGCACATAAATAGAAACAGGTAATAAAGCATAGTAATTGTGATACAATATACTATTAAGCAGAAAATGTGAAATGAAACAAACAAAACGTTAAAAAAAGTTGTACTGAAAGGTGCACAGGGTTCAGACGAAGCATTTAGCCATCTGCTCACTGTCGCAGACACTCATCTTTTTATAAATGTCAGAACTGCTGAAAGCTGGATTTTACCATCGGATTTTACCATTTTACCATTTAGCCATAGGGGGTTCTTAGTCAAGTTAAATATAGCCCAGGCCTGTTCAAAATCTGCTTCCACTTATAGCATCTAAATTCTTACCAACATAAACAGATGCTAATGTTGAATATTCCTTTAAAATAAATTCATTCTTGCTAAAATATTATGACTGCAGGGTTGTGAACAGCTTTAAAGTACATGAAGAAATATACTAATACAAAAGAAAATTGGTAATTTTACATTTTACTAGGGATCCTGCACCTGATTTTCAGCAAAAAATGAGCAGAATGCATTACTGAAGACAGCAAGCTGACCCATCCAGCATCCCAATTCTTAGCTTATCACTGAAACCGAGTTCGCTGAAGCAAATAGTAAGTTTATACATCTTACTTTCACCCCTAAAAACTTGTCACTGATTTTTTTTATTTTATTTTCTTGTTTACTGCCATCGTGTTGTTATATTCTGCATAAAGGCTGTAAATCCAAAGGGACATCCTCATAGCAAGACTGTGTTAAATAAAAAGAATAGTGGGCCCACAGAGGTGGTCTGCTGTCAGAATCCTCTGCTTGACATGCAGCACGTGGACGATGGGAAGAATCTTGGGAAATTTAGCCTTGGCAATTCTCGATCACAAATTCAGTGAATCATTAATGTATCATATTGCAGTCAAAATTGCTTTCCATTTCAATTCATTTTCATTTAGATACTTCGTTTCATGTGGTAAAAAAAAAATATAAAATAAAAATCACAAAATAAACAAAAACAGAAATAATAATATTCATAAGTACAGAAGCGAAGGGGGGGACCTGTCTTATTTTCAGGCTGAAGTTTGAGGATGGGAATAGCCTCTTTTCACCTTGCATTGCTTTACATTTCATCACTTCTTTGCCTTTTATGCATCCTTATTGAAAATCTATGTGTGCACAATACCAAACTCCTTCAACTTCAGTGAAGTGGAGGCAATGCGTCCCTAATTAATGAAAGCATCTGTGACAGGGCTGCATGGGTGGCACACAGATCAAATTTATGCCCACCAGAAGTCGGTAGCTAAACGAAGGCAGACAGAATTAGGAGATAGCGAACAGGTGTCCACTTGAATAACCACAATAATCTCCGTTGAAAGTAGTTTGAAGTATAGACTACACACAGTTATAAGACATCAACTGTCCATTAAATGTTGGCCAGAACACAAATAAATGCAGGCTCGTGTGCACACTTAGGGAATGATTCACCAACGTGACAGAGGGACAATATCACTGTTTGCAGCTGTTCAAATGTGTCACCTAGTCTCTTGTTGGGGGCTTCCCATGTAATTACACAGCTGTCAGACTGTAATCATACTAATCTCCAGTGGCTCACAAGGAAATAGCATAGGCCACTCGCTCATTAAGAGTCATGCCTCCCCTTCATCTGCTATGTGTTTGTTTTAGAAACCTGGAGAGGTAATCTTCTTGTCTATGATGGGATCAAATCATCGCTGGCATTCTGAAAATAAGGAAATGTGAGTACCACCACTGCCAGGAACAGCTTGTGCGAGACCACATATATGCCAAACTAATGTTAGAGAAGGGATCAGCAGTTCTGAGGAAAAATTACATCTGGGAATTGTTAAGCTTACAGCGTGAATTAACCTGGTCATGTTGAGTTAGCGCAGCGCTGACTTTTTTTGATGGAGACTTCACAGAAGGAAAAGAAAGCTGTCAAACTGTATTGATCAAATGCCGACAGATGCTGGCAAGTTCAAAAGAGGAGAGCATGAAAATGAAAGTTTGTTGTCATGCTTCAGTATAAAATGACATGTACAATCTGATAGTCCAAAATCACACGGCACACTAAATAAGTGCCTTAATGACTGAAAGTCATCACAGCAAGTTGTCGTAAGAGGTGTCACCAAGAAAAGTCAATGAAAATTGGCATGTTAATAAGGTAA
Source organism: Lucifuga dentata (assembly GCA_014773175.1). NCBI lineage: Eukaryota > Metazoa > Chordata > Actinopteri > Ophidiiformes > Bythitidae > Lucifuga > Lucifuga dentata. The sequence goes on from VXCM01001899.1 coordinate 159,546, forward strand.
TTCCTATTTAAAAGCCATACTTTACATGACTTTCTCCAATGTTAAAGCAAACTTGACACGTTAAATTGGCAAAGGAATCCTAAATTCTCTGTTTATATCTCACAGAAGAGTTGCTAGTGTGCTGGAGTCCTGGAGGGTGGTGTGTTTGCTGAGTGTCAGAGCTCTGAGGTTGATGCTTGAGGAAGAGGTGCAGTAACATGAACTGTGTAAGACTGGATCAAAGTCACGGTTTCAGTCCACTGACTGATCAACTGAAAGGGCTTGTCTGTCAAATTTATTGATCGCTAACACGAGGCAAATACAGCTTAAAGCATCACTCAGATTTTTTACCGCTGAAATTTACCACCAGACTGAACCAGGTCTTAACTTTTGCATGTTGGTGTGTTTTATGACTCGCAAATGACAACATACCATAGTAACTCCTCTTTTAAGACAAACTCCAAAAGATGTAGGTAATAGGCATTTATGAATAAAGGAATATGGGCTTGTGACGCTATTTGCCCGTAATGACACGTTAAACCTGGCACTGTGTTTTATGGATTCCATCACAAAGACTGAAATTTGAATGGGTTACTTTTCTCGAACACTTGTAGGTCCATTCATATCTGTACATAGCATGCATTAATTAAAAAAAAAAAAAAAAAAAGNAAAAAAAAAAAAAAAAAAAGATGCACATTTATCTTAGTACGAGCTGGAATACAAAATTCTGCTCACTATATTCAGTTTCCATATGGACTCTGTGCCACTGGCAATGCAAAGTATGAAGATATTTTTGATGGTATTACTCCAGAAATTTTCTGGAGAGGAGAGGATTAAAGGATGGTGAGGCTTTAAGGCCACATACCTTCAGGGCCTCTAAGAAGTTAATCAAACGTGTCGGGGAAGTTTATTTATATGCCTTGGTGTGATGTATGCATTTGGAATGGCAATGCTGTCACTCTAAATGAGCCATGGCTGCATGAGTGCAACTTACTTTTTACATCTTGTATTCCCCATACATTTGTATAATTTTATTCTCACCATAGAAAAAGCACACTTTTCAAAGGGAGTTGTATAAATTGATTGGGTAAAAGCTCTTTCTATCCCCCCACCACAGCAATGTGAACACCAGCACTATGCATCAGAAATAGACCTTCTTTTCAGAAGTTCAGCGGGAGGAAATGGGGGTGAAAGGAGGGGAAAAAAACGCATGCATTCAAACTGGAGGCCTGACTGAATTGATGGGCACCAGGCGTGGAGATTTTCTACAGGGAAATCATTTGCATAATGGGAAAGTGGTTGAGTCAGAGCTAAGAGCTCTCCTCTTGTGGGGACAGTCAGTGAAGTGGAAGGAGGGAGTTCTGTCAGATGAAGGGAACAATAGCAAGATGCTCTGAGACAGAGGTCTCTGATGGTGATACGCTCTTTGGCTTCCTGTCACCTGCCCATTTCATCTGCAAAACAATTTACCAACAATCCCTCAGACATCCTGAGCCAGTGTGTACTCACAAATTTGCTTCTGAAAAGACTGCAGCAGAAAAACTCTCTCTTCATCCCGCTAATGAATCGCGCACAATAGCTTTTGAGCAACTCACGATGATATAAAGAAGGCTGATTGATTAAAAAATTGAAATTTGGGCAAATTAAATTAAATTCTGAGCACTTCATCTTTGAAAGCTTTAGCAAGGTAAAGCTACAATCACACATCTAGCCTCCTCTAATGTATCATCAAACACTTCTTACTCCTCATGTTTCATTCAAACACACAGTAGCTCTAAATAGTGCATGCATAGTGATTCCTGCATCAGTAAACACAAGAAACACCAAATTTCGAGTATATATTACTACACTACTCGGCTAATAATAAGATTAGTACACATGCATTAGTGTTTGACAAAGTGGATCAGTGGTGCCTGTGAAAAATGTCTTGAAAAGTGTAGTAAAGGGAGGAAAAATCATACAGACTGCAGAAGTGAAAATGTGTCTTGCTGCATGATTTATAGCTCTTTGGTTTTATGCAGTCTTATGATGTATGTGTGCACTTACCAGAAAGGAGGTATGTAGCATAGGCTAGGAATTGAGGATCGAAGTGAATGATGTTTCAGTCATATATTTTTTAAAGGTTTTAGAGGTGCTTGGCGGTTTCCTGTTGCCTTGAAGGAATATCAACAGCAGCTTTCCAGATGTACAAAGGAAATGTTGAAAAAAAATACCAACTTCATGGCTTTCTTTTACCAAAAAATTCCTAAATATATGTCCAACCATTTGACTAACATAACAGCTTATTTTCTAAAATGCCAGTAGTACTTCACTTTTGAGTAAAGTTTACTTTAGGTAGAAAATACGAGTAGTCCTGTGTCCTGGATCGGTTGATGCTTTTGCTTAGCTTTTTTAATAGAAAGCTGGAAATGAGGTTATGAGAGTGACTAAGACTCAACTAGACACTAAATGTGTGGCTGTACAATCAAAACAATGAGCTAAAAGCAGTTAAAAGCTCCATAGAGCTGCAGGTTGAGCGATAATTCTCTGTGGGCTGGTCTCTTCCAGCAACCCTTTCACATTACACAAAGCCATTAATGCAGGTATAATTATATTTTTCTTTCTTTGAGACACTTTTTGCTCATTACCCTCTAACTGCATTGCTCACTACCTGCACTATTGGTGAGTGGGTGACTATAACCGCAGAGAATAATGGAGGAGTGTTAGGGAAAAAAAATGTTCAGATCTACTAGTTCAAGCCCTACAATTTTGTCACACTTGAAGATAGAAACTTCATTCAAACTTTAAATGGGTCACAAGACTTTGAACTTCATTGGGTTATATCAACGTTTGATATCTTCTAGGGTTTTGAGAAATCACAGTTTAAATTTTGGAGCCAGTTAAATTGGGTTATCTCATCAATGACTGCTGCACTCCAAAATTTTCACTCTTTATACATTGACTATGCCTCATTTCACTCCAAATGTAAAGATCTGAAGGCTAAGACCCATGTTTTTTCAGTTACTGCCACTGAAGCAAAGGGAGGGCATGTGTGTGTGTGTGTGTGTGCATGTGTGTGTGTTGTCTATCATGCTCACTTTCCTTATATCACTTTTTGAATAGACAGAGATCCAGCTGGTGCATGGCGTTTCCATAATAAATGAACATGATGTGGTCATTAGGGTTACTTTTACCTTACATTTATCTTATATTTTTGTACAGATTTAGTTTTCCTTTTATTCTTTCTGTCAGTCAATACATTTACATGCACTTTAAATCTTTGATCTATGCTCCAATTAAGATAATAACTTGCCGAGATTGAAACCAGCATAAATACAAGTATTCTAACTCCGAGTAACAGAGTAACAGGCCTATGCAGTTGCACCTATTATGAATGGAAATCAGTTTATTCAGGCATGTAAATCAGAGTCAGTCACGTTTGCATGCATTTCCTGCCAAACTCTCCTCGAATAAACTCAATTATTCAGCGTGTCATGTATATTCAGGAAATTGCGGAATCCTATTATTTCTGTCCATGTATACTGCTTACTCATTTTTTTTTTTTTCCCTTAACCACAGTACAGACAAAAAGTATGGTATAGTGTGCACAAGTATCACTTACACAATTACAGTCATCAACAGAGTGAATTCATTGTAAGATGACAGATTAAAATGACCAGTAAAAATGATAAGTATTTTGTCGTGGCTAATAATGCCGGAATTATCAGGGTTAAAAAGGTTGAGCTTTTTACAGGTCTTTTTGTGCTGATTTATGATACAATGGCAATCAAAATGTTAACAGTTTACAGAGTATATCAGATTATTGTGTTATTGCTTGCTCGGGTGTGTATTTTTAATTAACATATTACTAATATGATTATTAAATGGCTAATTTAATGTAGCTGAAGGAACATCTTAACACTCTACTACTGCAAAATGCTGAATGTCTTAGTCAAGTTGCGCCTGTCCTGAATAGCAACACCAACAACAAATTAAAAACAGCAAACAGAATGAATTTCTATACCGTAACACAGCTACATAAACTGTTTTTATTTCAGAGCTACTGTGGTGGTCCTGACCAGCAAGTATCCTTAAAAAGGAAAGCTTTTAGATAGAGGACGGGGGGGAGGATTTGGAGGAAGACATCAATATAGCAGTGATACAGTGGCCACCACTCACTTTCCTCAACAGCCAGATCAGAGATTTGGAATCTAATGATTTGTGCTGCAGCAGAATAATAGGATCTTTCTTCACACCACCCTTTGAAGTCAAAGAGCCATATCATCAGGGTAAAGACTGCCACTTATGATGTGCCTTAGGTATAAATGGGAGACATTAGTTCACTGAACACTCATATGAATATCAATAGCTTGTTCCATGGGGTGGTGTCAGCCCAGACACTCAATTCCTATTTCCTCCCTTGGTCAGAAGGCGTTCATATATTACCTAGAGCTCAGACATGTCCAAACTAAACCAGCTAAATGTAAAACCATACACTCCTATCATTTTTTGGTTGTTAGAAAAGGTCTTTGTTGACACTGAAACACCAAAAAAAATAAATAAATAAAAAATAAGAAAATGGCATAAACATTTTCTTTGTACAGCTCTGTGTTGGACCAGTGCTGGTCCAATGGTTAGACCAGTTAAATAAAGTTATTGACAAAAAATGTGAGGTTTTGGTTCAATAATCACATAATCAAAAAGTCATTGATTTTTTAAACTAGACAATAGACTCCAATAGATTCTAAACATGAACCTGGTGATATCTGACCATCTGAGAAACGTTACTACTGTGAACATTTGTAGGACATTATGACCATTAACAATCTTAAAGCTAAATGGAACTAGTGAACTAAGATAATTATATAAAAGTTGGAAAGTACTATTACTCCCATGAAAGTGTTTTTGAAAAAAAAGAGGAAAAAAAAAGTTTGAGAATGTAATGTTACATCTTGATGGATGGACCACGATGGATTATTTATCTCAAGCACATTTCAAGTTGATTTTAATAGTGTGCAGGAACGAACTGAAACCAATGGCAGTCTGGAAGGTAGGAAAAGCAATTCTTTTACTGCTCTAGTAATATGTTTTGGAAAATGGTCGTCAGTAACATATGGTGTATATGGGTTGTATATATTGGACTCAAACATGCAAAACCACTGGTATGGTCCTTTAACCTCAGCCCTGTGTTTGTAGGATAATCTAGCTCCTCACTCTCCAGTAAATTCTTTTGAAACCATTCTTTTTCCCGTCACTAATTTGAGTTTTACTGCATGGTGTTAAGCGGAGGGAGTCAGTGATGGCAGATGGGATTAAACGCCTAGCGGCCGTGAGGTGGACGTAACAAGGTGAGGAACGCGCCTGAACCTGCTAACGCACCTGGACAGCTTGCGATTGTGGCCCACAACTGCTGTGGATGTAATGACAAGCTACTGTAAAAGACTGTGCTGCTCAGACAGAAAAACACAAACCTTATTCTCTGCTTTAGTACCAGTTAATACTTATGCATTCACAATATTTACACATACACTAAAAACACACATTTGTATTCTTGAGCCCGATCTGATTGTGCCTATAGAGTAACAGAGTCTCTCTTGCATTAAAAACAATTGCACGCTTGCACTAACATTTTTGATTATATAATTCCACATTCGTATTATTTCTTGTGGTCTAGTAATGGAAATGTGTCTAGTAACAGAAATGTGAGACTGCAAAGAACCCCCCAATTCCAATCCACTAGCATTAATTTAATGCTTCGGCTAATATTGTAATCCTGTAAGATTTTGTGGTTTAGTATGTGTGCGTGTGTGTGTGTGTTGGCAAGTTAAAGCTAGAATAGAAATATTTGACTGAAGGCCACACAAAGCACAAACTGAAAGCGAGTTCAGGTGTAACAGGATATAGTGTGTTATATCAGAGAGCTGGACACTCCTGGTTTTCCAGCTGGTTGAATTAACTGGAATCTGTCTCCTTTATATGGAAAATAGGCTGCAAATTACCACCTGAGATGAGCTTTGAGCCAGTGAGCCAGCATGCAGCCACCTGACTTTTAATATGCATTAGATAACCTGATTCTGACATTTTATTAATAGGGAAATTGTCAGCACTGTGATACAGAATTCTTTATTTAATCACCGTTATATTACTATGGTGACTGTGTATCAAATGTGGAAAAAAATGACACACTAATCAAATTTTTATGTCAACAGCATATTAATCTATGCTGGGGAGAAGAAATCTATTAATTTGGCCCGTGCGTATTGTGCTGGTGGGTTTGTCTGTTCTGTCCTTGAGGAATCAATTACATGACAAGGGTATTCATTTAGCGCAAACAACTAAAAGCATGCATTTGCCTCAACAATACAAAGTTCTTTTCTCTATAATCTATTTCAGTAATGGCGCCGAGTTAATGACCAATTGATGGAAACATCTTAAACATGTGAGCAACTCGACCCCCTGAGGAGCAAATAATATTACAAACATATTTTTTAACAACACTTATGGTTAAAATGTAGAGTAAGCTTTACTGACAATTCCCCAATGAAAATATGACTTGTTTATAAAATTACACAGTAAGTCAATAATGTAGGTCATCGTGTGTGTATGTAGATAAATCAATAAAATCTTAAAGGAAGCTGTTCTTGTGCTATTCTAGTAAGGCTAATAGTTTTAATAACAGAAAGCAGTAAGATGCTTTGAGGTAAAACTACAAATGTACCAGCATCCAATGGTTAGATTTAAGTGTTTGAGAGTATAATTATTTTATTGTGAAGATATTACATGCGGTAAAAACCTCACAGGGAAGAGGTGAGTAAAAAGTCCAGTTCTATTTTTCATTCCCAGTTTATCCTCACTCAAAATAGACTGGCCAATCAGGCATACTGGGAGTTTTCCTGAGGGATTCACTTTACATGACACAAAGAAGATGCAAAAAAGACTGCTGTTTTTCATTCCCAGTTCCTTCCTGACTCAAAATAAAGGATTGTGTTATTTTGCACTTTCGTAGCTGATCAATAAATTTACCTTAAACAGCAAAATTCCACCAAAGTCACCTTCTAAAAGGTTTGTTTTCCAAAACAACAACGTAGAACAAAATGAATCTCTGGAGGCCAGAAAGAAATGCTCATACCGGCCTAACAGCAAAATAAAATGCATATTTCAATGCCGTAAAGGTAAGTGAGATGTGGAGTCTCACCTGAGCGATGCAGACAGTCCATCAAATAATATAAAGGACAAACAGTGAGTGACAGCTCCATTAACGGGGTCATTATTTTAAGGACACCATTTAAAACATCCGCCAACTATTTTGCTGAGACATGCAAAGCAAAAGTCACTCACAAAAAAAAAAAAAAGTTTGTAAGTTCAAAGCAATTGATATATATCAACATAACAATGTACGCTTAGCCTAACAAGGAAGGAGGCTATAATGTGTTGCGCCTGCTCAGGAAACAACTGTTTAATGGTTAGCTAATTCTTAAAATTTATGTGGTAATCCAAAATAAGTCAAGTCAAATTTATTTATATAGGACATTTAAAACTGTCATTGACCAAAGTGCTGTACAATGGCAAATAATATAATATGAATAAAAACAAGAAATGTAATATAACTATATAATAATAACAATACTAAAACTCCAATCATAAAACGCACATCCCAAAACTCCAGGCATTGTACACAAAGTGGGTAAAAACCCACACCAAAAACATCCAAAGTCAATCGCAGAAAAGGACAGGACTGACAAAAGGAAAGGGAGCTAATATAAAGTAAAGCCGAGCAGGTCTCCTAAACGTACTCATGAAGCTGCTCTCCTGATGCATCTGCAGAGAGTTCCACAGATGAGGAGCAGCACAGCTGAAAGATCTTCTCCCCATGTAGCCGGCTTGATCCTGGTAGGTGGAAGAGCCATATCCGCCGGCTAGTAGACGACCAAATGTGGTATTTCCAGTTTCAAAGATGTTGAAATTAGATCATCCAGGTACTTGAACAGTTACAAGAAGAGGCGACACACGGAAAACTGCTGGAGCAGACGACAGTTAAAAGACTTTAATGCGGCAGTACCAAGCTAGCTCCAGTCTGTGCAGCCAGCAGTTCAGCAGGAAAAGAAAAAAACAGAACAAAGAGTTCATAAAAATTCCATAAAATAATTACCATTCCCAAACTGGAATATACAAAAATCATATGGTGTACAGGAAATACAAAATGAAACAAGAACAAATGCAGGAGGAGCGGCGACCAACTAAAATCAAATATTAGTAAAAATAATGAAAAATAAAGTAAAAATAATTATGATTAATGTATGTATGCCTAGTATATAATAACTTACAATGTGATACAATACCTTGCACAACATCAGAAACTACAGCCTTAAAAATTACCATAAACTGGTATCTCTGTGACAAAATAGATTTAAATTGATTCTTCAAAGGCTGGATTTACTGCATGATTGTTGTATTGTGCTGTAGTATGTTGTACTTTTAGTGTGTCAAACTTCAAACACATTTATAAAATGAAAAGTTATTCATCATTTAAAGTGCAATGAAATGGAACTGTAAAATTTCGACACATGAAATGAGATGGAATTGTAAAATTTCTCATAATCAAGTTTTATCCATACACCCATCTCCACATATCTTGTAAATTTTGCTGTTCCAGCATGCACTGAACAAGAACTTTTATTTTATAAATTGAGATTTGAATATTATTTAGATATGCGAATTAATGTCTTCACAAATTATTATTGAAATTAGTAATAACTACTGAGGTTTGCAGTTTTTGCAGTATATGCAGGCACTTCAACCACCAAGAATGAGTTTTTAATGTTATTTAAACTTTCAATGAAAGACATATTTAGCATGTCAGCACCCAACTTCTCCTTCAGATTTGTATTCATCCTGTTGACTTGTTACACCCTACGTAAAAAAAAAAAAAAAAAAAAAAAAAGAAACTGAGTGTAAAAAGAACATGTTTGTGACAGCAGGCATGAAATGACAACATTGGAGGAACAAATCAAGGCTTTTAAACAGGACCTAACGTTCCTTAGACTGCCTTTTTAATTCCTGGAAGGACACATTACTGGCAAAATCATTTTCCATCTGCATACTGGTAATGGCTGGCACTCCTGCTATGATAATTTGAGTGATGAGCCCAAAAAAGGATCCAAGGACACTGTTAAGGCAATTATAAACTTCATTCTTTCGACTTCAAGGTTGCCACATGGAGTTTGTCATCAGTTATTGCCAACTGAGTGGCATGGCGTGCTTATCCAAACACAAGGTGGCTTTGAGAGGCAATGCCTGGAAATAATTTTTTGAGTAATTGTGAACAGAAATCAGCTACACATCTCTCGCTCTAACACAGAATGATGCAGAGATTTAGAGCTATGCTACATGCCACCATGACACCAACCGCCACAACAAGCTAAATGAGGAGTTGGTTTTTTTTTGTGGGAAAGTAGAAAAATAACCTCACCTCCCAAAGTGAAACTTCAGCATTGAGGTGGGGAGGAGTTGATGCTGCTGGGGAGTTTGTAGTGACATTAAAGCAGCTGATCCATCACTATTAGAGGCTTAAAGTCATCAGATGACTTCAAACAGTCAATGCAGCTGTCAGGGTCAGAAAAGTTCTGTACCAGCGCAATCAGGAAAAAGTAATTCCCATATACATGGGGGCTTACACAACACTCGGCTCATCTAACACACGAGTCCTCGTTTTCTCATGTGAATGCCATTAAAATGAGCAATCGCACCTCACTTCTGAGCCAGCTTGAGGAGAGAAATCCATTCATTAAAATAACTGCTGGTAAACTAATGAAATGCAATGATGTACCAGAGTTACAGGCAGGTTTTAATTATACGTCTCCTCATGACCTAATGAAAATATTCATAAAACATCGCATTATGGTGACTCACTCTGATGTGCTTTTTATTTTTCAAACTTTTGAAAAATCTATTAAAAACTTACAAAACAGTTGGATGGAAATTTCACTCATGGTTTTGTGCCATTAGAATATAACATAATGCCTTATAATTCCCAAATGGAAGTTCAATTTGCTAATACATAAATACCATATTTTTAGATATAATTATTTACTCGACTTTTATTTGTTGAAAAAACAGTCACATAGTTACAGTGTAACTCAGCTATAAACATACACGTACTAGATGAGAAGACAGGAATCATGTCAAACACAAAGCATATGCAAAACGAATCGAATAAATAAAAATGAGAAGAATTTATGTCAAAGAGTTTCTGATTCCACATAAAATATGAACAATAAGAAATGGATATTAAAAAATAAATAGGAAGTTGAAAATCTGGTATGAACATGGAAATTACCAGGCTCGCATCTTAAACCAGTCAAAACGACCTGCTCCCAACTGAGCTAAAATATCTCCAAAGTGATATATTATCTGTCTGCATTTTGAATACAGAGCATACTAGATTAGCTGTCAAAAGTAAATTTATGGCTCAGTTTCGAGTATGACAATTACGTTGAGACTGAGAAAAGCGCATTATTCAGATTTTATTTGTTCACTTGTCTGAGATCACAGAGAATAAATGAGAATGTGCTGCAAAGTTTTGGCCCCCTTTGCAGAAAAGTTACTCTTTGCAGTTATTTTGTCATTAAATATTCTAGCATGAAATCAGCTTGTGTGCATTCAATTGCAACAACATGCTGTATGTGATTATATTCAGACTGTACAGAAGGCCTTTGCTCCCTTCCTGCCCCCCCCANCCGCCCCCCCCACACACACACGCACTCCACTTCCCATCCACACAGCTCATATATCTCCTTGCTTCCAATTCAAATGGGAATTCTGAGTCACTCCCAGAGAAAGTGGCTTCATTAATACCTGGAGTTGATGACACTCTTTTGATATCAATAATCAATCATGAAACTCTGTGCTACGATCTAGTCAGTTAAGCACTCGTGAAAATCAATACGATGATGAAGCAGCTCGTCCCACAGGCACACCCAGCTGTTTAGACTCTGTGGTGTGTCTCGGCAGAACATAAATTCTGCCGTGCTGGATGCTCTTCAGCTGGTCATTTTCTAATTTCACCTTGTGCTATAAAACTGCTGTTAGTTCAGCTAACTGCTGGAAGGTTTCTTTTTGCAGTGTGCTGCAATGTGTTTCTTTTTCAAATTAACAGTATGATGAGGTGACAGACTTACCCGTATACTGTCACTCATGTAGAATTTACATTCAGTTTGTCTGAGGCTGCAGGTTACACTATGTTTCAGACATTTAGGCCCAGATTCGTAAACCGTAGCACGTTTTACCGCATCGCTATGCGCAAATATCATGGCACAACCATGTTTGCTCATTCATAAACACCTGTTACCAACATATTTTAGCGTTTAACTTGAAAGAGGCATTACTGTGATATTTCCTTATTTGCGTGTCACAGTAGCTATTCATAAAACAAACCAAAGAGCAAAATATAAGAACCTGCTTCAGTCCGGTGGTAAATTTCAGCGGTATGAAATCTGGGTGATGTTTAAAACTTTATTTGCCTCACATGTGTTAGTGATCAGTAACTTTGANGGTATGAAATCTGGGTGATGTTTAAAACTTTATTTGCCTCACATGTGTTAGTGATCAGTAACTTTGATAGATAAACGAACTCAGCTTATCAGTCAGTTTTTAAATGGTGAGTTTTGATCTGATCTGAGACACGTTCAGGCGCTCCGTTAAATATCAGCTCACCTGCTGCACGTCTGAGTTCCTCACCATCACCACCCCACCCCCACCCCAGTGCAGCGCGATTGCACTAAAGGGTAAAAATACACAATTAACTGTTATTTTAGCATCAGTCTTTCAAAACGAGGATCTCTAAAGCAGAATGTATGTTTCTTTTGCTGATTTGTGGCTTTAAAACCAATTGAATCAGGATAAATGGTGGCTGATAAATATGCAGCAGCTCATTAACATATACTGATCTTCACTGACTTTTACCTGACACACCTCACAGCAACGCTGCCTTCAGGTGACAGTGATGCGCTGATTATTGTAGGAGAAGTTTTATGAATGCGCCTCAATCATTGCAGCACACATTAAGGCAGCGTTACTCTCCGTATCGCCGTTTTTTAATGAATCTGGGCCTGATTGTCTTGGTTCCTTGCATATTCTAAAAACTATTTGACCCGTATTGGCTCCACTTCAAATAAAAAAATGTACGAGTCATGACGACTTTGGGGACATGACTTTGGAGTCATGACGATCTTTTCCCAAAAGCATGTTAAGGCTAAGATGATTTATTGTCTAATTCATTTTCTAGCTCATATTACAGCAAGTCTGTAGTCTGAATGATTAAAAAAAATATATGTTTTATCAACATAACCTGTTGCATTGATCTCTCCAACAAGAGAGAGAAAGAGAGACAGAGAGAGAGAGAGAGAGAGAGAGAGAGAGAGAGAGAGAGAGAGAGAGAGACTGTGCATTGTCTCTTTGGTACTCATTTTAGTAGCGGACTGAAAAAAACATTATATGCAGCCCTGTTCATAATAATAGGCTAGTTTTTAGTGTTCTGTATTGTCATGTGGGAATATAGTATATACATAAAAACTGCACTACAGAGCAGTTTTAAACACTGACACGCTGCCGCCATTACTAACTGACAGCACTTCAGGTGACGCCTGAGGAAGAAGGACGCCATTTCTGTAAAAACAACGTCATTCCTCAGGTTCTCTGTCTTGGCATCTTTTCCCTCACTTAAGCAGGAGAAACTGAGACAATGAGGTAAAGATGCTAGCAAGGAAAATGAGGAGAGAATTAAGAGCGCACCACCTAAAAAGCCTGTGGGTGGTGACTTTTTGGGGGGAGGGTGCAGTACTAGTGCTGCATTGAAAAATGTAGCTGAATTTGGAGAGAGGGGCAGAAGGATATGCCGGTGAGGATAAAATGTGCTCTTGCTGTTGTTTGTCTGCTGAAGTGCTAATCAGGAATCCGCTGATTTACGGTGTAGCTGAATATGTGTTGGCTGCCACTCTATCACACAGATTCACACAATGCCGTACAGCAGCTGTTAAGACATCCATGCCATCGCTCCATTAGCTCAACAAGAGCTATTCATTAATTTATTTATCTGGGCACAGTAGCATGGCCATAGAGTTACACCAGAGGGTTTTTAATCAAGCCCCGGCTTCCAACCGGCTGAGTTCAGTGATGCACGTTTTTGTTTATCCAGGGCTCAGCTGCCAGGGGGCAAGGTGACAAGGGAATCTCTCTCTCCCTCTCTGCCTACACATACAGAACTGCTCCGTAAAAGAATAAAATAAAAAGTCGAGAGGGATCTTGAACTTTCTCTAACGAGATCTAAGGCACTGGGTGTAATTAGAAGCTGTCTGGAATGAGGACAATTAAGTGCGGTTTTGGAGTCCCCAGGGTTCTCTCAATGGGCCGAATTAGAAAACGGGTGCAAAAAGATTGATGAGTTCAATGTTTTCCAAATGAGCAGCCTTATACACATAATTACACCACGGAAATGAATGGATCATCACGATACATACTCAGGCGAGGGTATGCTAATTGCTCATCAAATGGGAAGGCTGCGGTGTCAGCTACACGACTGCAGTATTTGCAGTGAAAGAAGAGCCGGGGAGGGCTTTCTACTACAGATTAATGTGATCCATCTTCCTTTTGTCTATGTTCATTATTCTATCTTCTAATTCCAACCATGGTTATCTGGTTCTGCACTCCATGACAGTCAGATGCACAAGGACACTGCAGAGTGTCTTATAGCCTTTATCACGGCTGCTGTTAAACGCTGCTTTAATGCAATGCGCTATTCCTCACCTAAATAAATTTTAAACAAATATGTTTAAAAATGCACCATCCAGACTATTGTGGATGATGGAAAAATTGAGAATTGAATTCAGTTTATTTCAGTGCAAGTTTCTAATCTCACTATATAAACATTATATAATTGTATTCTTCTTATTGATAATTTTGACATTATTTTGATATATCCAACCCTTAGTTGCACAGTTTACTTTCAGCTTAACCTCTCCCTGGGGGTTGCCGTCATTTTGTCAGTGACTAGACGTCAGTAAGTAATATTTAGATGAGCAATCTTTGGGATAATGACATGACTAATTTGAATAAATCCCCTCTCTGTGGCATGGGGTTAGAGTTATCATCAGAGGTTATAAGACTTCAGAAACAGCAGCCAGAGAGCCAGATAAAACTTGTTAGAAGTCATCGAAATGACATCTGAATTGAAATGTGAAGATATTAGACCTTTGATCATATGATGATGATTTTCTTTTATTTTTAATTTATTTGTGTGTAGCTTACAGAGATACACGTGGCTCTGATCTTCGCCATGGTAATCACTTGACCCCTTCAAATTTACATAAAGAAAGATATTTCATTTTCTTGCCTTCTTTTTCCAACTCTGTTCAACACTGGAATTCAGAACAACTCTTTTTAATATCCCATGAGTGAAGTCATCAGTCTGCAGTAGCTCAATCCGAAACCGTCAACCTAGACATTATCAGCCACCACAGACTCTATCCAACTCATTTTCACTGCCCATCCGACCTTTGATATCCTCATACTAAGCCCGAGGTGTCAGTGTTACAGGCGACATGTTGGCAATGGTCTACTTATCAAATCCCCAGGAATGGATGGCAAATCCCCTTTTCCCTGACCTTATCTGATATCTGTCCAGCAAGCCTTTCAGCATGCTCATCCTGCATTGCATTAGACCATATAGCCTTGGGCTTACTGGTCTTGTGTGTATCCATGAATAGGGTCCCCACTATCCTCCCCCCCTCCTCCCCCCCTGTATCCCCACATGAATAAGTGAGCATCCAGGCAAGGGCTGTCTTAAGTCTGCGTAGATTTTCTCCAGGATCCTAAAGTCTTGCAAAACATAATTTAGGGATTCTAGCAAAGACCAGTTTCAAACTGCATGGGATTCATATGAGAAAGTTACGAAGCTTCAACTACATACTTAATTTGTTTTTTCTATGGTTCGGAGGATAAGGAAATATATGGCTAAAGATCAGTGGCGTGTTTAAGTTTGTAAGAAGTAGCAATAAAAGCTGATGTTAAATGTCATCACAAAATAGCACCTGATGTGTTTATTGTGTCATAGTCTACAGAGGAGGAAATGCTGCAATTTAGATAGGGTGGGAGCAATGTGTCAATAAAGAGAAAATGAAAGAACAATATTCAAAAGGCTCAAAGAATTCCTCCACTGAGGGAATGACTTGAAATGTTGTGATTCAGCAAACACCACAAAGGAGGACTTTTCAAAGAGATCCATGAAAGGCATGGCTGGAAAGACGCATCTGTGAATAGAGACATTAGGATGCCTCAAAACATTCCCACTCTTATAAACCAAGGTCACAGTCTGAAATAATAACGCCGTGGATCATTCGATATGAATACTTAGCTACAGTAATTCTTTGAAAAGCAAGCAAGGCCACTGAAAGTATACAACAAACATGTAATTATATAAAAATAGGAGATGTGTTCAAATGCACTATTACCGAGTACGATATAGTACCAAAGCCAGAGGATAAAAGCAACACAAGGACAGGATAGTACAAATAGTACAACAGATAGTACAACAGCTGTCCTTTTGTAGACGCATCAAGTGGAGGTAAAAAAAAAAAAAAAAANAAAAAAAAAAAAAAAAAGTTTTCTGACTATAACAGACAACAGAGGAACCGTTCGCTCAAAGAAGTATGACAGAATGCCCACAACTAAGAAGCTGACGAGACTCATGTGGGCGCTTGCATGGTGTGAGAGTAAACAGTAATGTTACTCTCATGCCATGCAAACATTATTTGGGGAGGGATGCACATCTGGAGTAGCCAGGTGGGACTTTTGACCTGTCAGACTGCAGCGTATCTATAATACCCATGATGAAAGTAAAAAATTTGTACAGTGCATACAGATATCCTTTTCTTGCGGGCCTTCATTGGTTACCAGTCTGTTTTAGAATTGATTTTAAGATTTTATTGCTTGTTTTTAAAGCCTTCCTTACACAGTCAGGCACCTATCTACATTTGTGATCTTTTAACTCCCTACGAGCCTGACCGCTGTTTGAGATCCTCCAGCAGGAACTTGTTGATAGTTCCTGAATCTCGCCTTGCTGCCAAAGGTGATTGGGCCTTTGCTGTTCATGCACCTAAGCTGTGAATTCCCTGCCAGAGGAGCTCAGACTGGCAAAATCAGTGTCGTCTTTCAAATCACTATTGAAAACTTTCTTTTATCATAAGGCCTTCTCTTAATTGTTACACTGTTTTATTGTGGTTATTTAATTTCTGTTCTTTTATATAATTGTGTGTTTTGTCTGCTTGGATTTTATCTTTTGTCTAATTGCATGATGTGTGCAGCACCTTGTAACTTTTGTTTTAGAAAGGTGCTATATAAATAAAGTTATTATAATTATTATTATTATTATCCCACGCGATGTGATCATTAGATTGGCTGATGCCTCAGTATGGTGTTTGTGTGTGTGTGTGTGTGTGTTGGAGTTAAAAATGAATCACAAGCCTCTTCACTGCTGACAATGACAGATTTATGGCATGCAAGCATCACCAAACTGTAAAAATCAGAATTTTAAATGTTTACAAAAATGGGTTATACATCTAATAATAACTTGCTCTACATGTGTCCGTTTTGTGAAGAACGTGGCAGTGATGGAGTTTAAGTGGGTCAGTTAAGATGTGCCTTTCTGGGTCAAATTTCCACAGTTGTTTTTCTCCAGTCAACCATTGAAATATATCTTCCAAATGCATAATTTTGTCATGTACTGCACATTAAGCTTCATTGGGTTAAAATGCAGGACAAAAAATCTTCGAAATGTCGTTTGATTTCTGGGAATTTATATGTTAGGATTTTTTATTTTATTAAATACTATTTCCTTGTGTGGAAAAATTAAGTGGGTGCTTTTTTTTTTTTTTTTTTTTACAGACTTTGTCACTTGGAGTGTGTATCAGTGAAAACAGGGTGAAACTGGAACCCAGCAGGAGGTGAAGTAGAGAACGATACTGAGTGATTTCTCTGATAATAAAAGGACAGATTCATCCACAGGGATCCTCTCTGACCTTTTCAACATATATTTAGATTAAATCAGACCGAATTTTACAGACACCTAAATCAACATGTATGTGTGTAATAGACAGACACAGAAAAAATGATGAAAAGAAGAGAAAACAAAAGCATATAAAGAGTTCATAATTTTAAAGGACCATATCAGCCGTTTTGCATGTTTGAGCCTACTATATTCAATTTTCATACACATAACGTTACTGACAATCATTTCCCAAAGCATACTACTGGAACGGTGAATTAAAAATGTTTTTCCTACCTTCCAGACCACCACTGGTTTCAGTTCATTCTGATACACTATTAAAATCAACTTGTTGATACTTGAAATGTTCTTGGATAGGTAATCCATCATCATGAACAACATGTGTATTCAGGGTTTTTTTTTTAGAAAGTTATGTAATTTTAACATTTAAGCGCAATAAAAAGCATGGAGTGAATGTATGTCTCCACTGGGGAATAAAAGTAGACATACATTTATCAAAAAATTTAAAAGAACGTGACTTCATAATTTTGCCTAACTATTAGCAGGCGAAACATGGATTTTTAAAGCGGGTGTATCGCTTGAATATTTGATTTTGAAAGATTAAGAGAGTTTGCAAAATATCAGGGAAAGCTGAAATACGATTTTATCCTTTGGGAAATGATTGTCAGTAACGTAACATGTATGAAAATTGAACATATTAGGCTCAAACATGCATGATCGCCGGTATGGTCCTTTGATGTGAGTATTTGCTAATCATGACCACTGAGAGCACTATGAAATTACAGCTAAATTTAATGCATAGCTATAATCCAAACTAGACGCTGGTGACAGTGCTGAGGTCTTGCAATGTGTCATCTGCAAATGTATTCATGCATGTCAAACACAGATTTTCAGAAACCTTCAGCAAACTACACCCAAATCCTTTCCATGTAGGATTTCAACAACAACAGCTGTGACTAATAGTTTGGACACTTGTACTCCAGCTTGTGACAACCGAGCTCCAGCATGAATCATGTCTGGGTTTAAGGATCAAATGAATAAACATGAGCTTTGTTTAATTACAGCCACGAGAAGAGGAAAATTCCATAGAATGGGAGGACGTAAGCTGTCAGCGTGAGGATAATCTCTCACCTGCAGCATGACACATACTTATACTGTAAGTCCCTTTAACAAATATGTCCACCTTAAATCTCTTCGCAGCTTTAAACAGGCTGCAGTCATATAAACGGAGAGGAATGAGAAAAATTAAAGAGAGACGGAAATACAGAGACAAAGAGACATAAGCAGACGGACAGTGACAACAGATAGAGAATGAATTCTGTCGCTTCCTGACCTCCATGCATGGAGGCTTGCGTGTTGGTCAGGTTAGCCTACCTGTCTCAAGGCAGCTCTTCAACTCAACGCCCAAACGCTGGCATCTGCCTCCGAGCTTATCAGGCTTTCCCAGATGGTGATTTAAGTGCATGGAGGAGAGCAGAGGAGCACTGAAAGGGAGAGGAGAGTGGAGAGGAGCAGAGGTGAATTAACCAAGATGAAACAGACTCTACACTTGGGGTCAAGTAAATATGTTAGCCTTTCTTTTACTGCTTTCTCGTGGTGCCTATGGATTCGTTTCTGTCAGAACGAGAACATTTTATATGCTGAGCGTTGACGCTGTTCTGATAGAGATTTAAGAATGGCAGGGGCATAAGCAAAGTTTGTTATAAGAAAACCAAAATTAACCCCAACAAGCTTTTTGTATAAACAACTGCATAAACCACAAGCGAGGGACAAGGTATTGTGTTCCAACCAAGATGTAATTAACAAATACGTCAGCCTGCTCTGTTGATGTGCAAAGTTATTTGTGCTCCACAGCTCAACTTTGAATGACGTGTAAATAAAATATGTTCTGTTGCAGTGACAATTTCACAAAGCTGAAAAAAGCAAATTATTTACAATGTCATATGCTGCATTCGAGTTACCTTGGAAGTTGGATTTTTCCCAGTCGGAATTTCCGACTTCCGACCTCAATCTGTTCCAGCTAAATGTAAGCAAAAAAGCATGGCTAAATGCCAATATATTGTGTAAGATTAAATAAACTTAGTAATAAATGCTAAATAAAGAAAAGTTAGATTACAGGACTGTTTGGTTGGATTGTGTTACAATGATATTAATGGCAGTGGGTATTAAATATTTGTGCAGAGAAGTAAATGTTCTGAAATTATGATTTGATTTTGTCTGATCGTGACTTTTATTCTTGATTTTATTATATCTTATCTTGACTATTTATTATTTTTATATTTATTCTTATACATGTATTTCTGCTGCTACGTAGAGTGGATTGCTGCCAAACTAAGTTTCATTGTGTCTTGATATGCAATGACATCGATCTATCTATCTATATCTATTATTCACACTTACAGATCAATAGCAAACAGTTATTATTCACTATAGATATGTAACTTGCCAATATATTTTGACCTTTTTATTTCAATGTCATGCAAGAAAAAAATATTTATTCAGCTTTTAGCTGATCATTTTAAGCAAAGCAAATTTCATAAAGCTCGTTTCCACAGGCGCCGCCATGTTGAGTGACTTCATACTCGTGAAGTCGACCATAATTTTGGTCTGAGTTTCCCAGTCAGAGATCTGACTTGAAACCTGTTCCAATGCATTTTTTTGATAGGAAAAAATCCAACTTCCAAGGTAACTTGAACGCAGCAATAGCCATCATCAAAATGCTGCTTGCAAATTATTTTTTCCCCTTGCAAATTATTATTTTTTATATGTAAAACATGTTTGGCTACATTTATGACAGTAAAACAGCACGCGTCATCGTGATCTATGGAGGATTCTTTTACATTCTTTTATCCAGTGTGGTACCACAGGATGCATCCATGCAAGTTCTACTGTTAATTGACTATCATGTCATGTTTTTTCTGCTTCGGGGGGGTTATTGACACCAAAATCCCTGAAGCGTGTTCATCGGTTGATTTGCCGACTTGGGAGCCACCATGTCATCTAATTATTTCATTTTAATATACATCTGACCTTTCTTCTTTTCTCTGAGGTTTCATAGCTGCCATGTTAAACTGTGTTGTCTTGGTAATGGTGGAATGATGTGTGACAGTGTGTGTGTGTGTGTGTGTGTGTGTGTGTGTGTGTGTGTGTGTGTGTGTGTGTNGTGTGTGGTGGGGGTGAGGTTGCTGGGAGCGAATTAGAGTGAGAGGTAATAAAGATTCAGTTTTAATTCTCTGCAGCCACTCAACAGACAGTCCTTATCCATCTGGTACTTCCCCTCTAACAGCCTAACAGGCTTTAAATCTGCAGCACATTTTGGCACATCAGCAAAAAAACACTGCATGCTTAAATACTACAGACTGCTGAATCTACACCAACAATTTGAAAAGCGGCAGTGTTGTTTGTGGAGAGCAGGCTTGAATGACGCCTGGTTATTACTGAAATAACTGCTGTGTAGTCGGTGAAGGAAAGGTCACACGCAGACATGAGAAATGGTAGGTCCGTTGAGGCGACGGAAAAAACTTTGAGTGGTGTGTCCAGGATTAATCTTGTCTTCCCAGAGTTACCTGGGGACTGGAAAGAACATGCTGAGAACACAGAAAACCTAAAAAAAAAAAAAAAAANAAAAAAAAAAAAAAAGAAAAGAAAAACAATGGATTGTGTGTATATGTGTGTAAAAAACTGTACTTATGTCGCACACTATGAAGAGCAAACAGAAGCTTAAAGGTGTGAAGGTCTACAAATGACCTTTTCCCTGAACTGTGGTTCTTTTCATCTGTTAATTCTAGTCATCCTCCATTGTTTTACTAATCTTCCATGGAAAAGAACGCGAGGTCTCAGGCTAGTATGGAGAGGGATATCAAAGCAATCGATGTGAGGAGCTTCTGTAACGCAGCAGCGGGGTCCAGTGATATGAGGAAGAGGAGGATGAAGAATGAATCTCTGCATGAATCCTTCAATTTATCTCATACAGGCTGCAGAGAACGGATGGAAGGTTCTGTATTTCCAATTCAACCATTCTCTGCCACACGCCTTCATCACTGCATCTCATATGGTGATTTTGAGGTGATGTCAGCATTAAAGGACCACACCAGTGATTTTGAGTGAGCGCAATATATGCAGCCCGTGTACATTAAGTTATTCACAACTCTTTTTCAAATCATAAAACTTTTTTTTTTTTTTTTTTTNTTTTTTTTTTTTTTTTTAGTTCTCCTGAATCTCTTAATCTTTCAAACTCAAATGTTCAGGTAATGCACCCACCTTTAAATTCAATGTTTTTGCCTGCTTATACCTATGCTGGAATGCAGAAGGCTCATTTCATTCCAAGGCTAATTTCTTGGTAAAAGCAGTCTTCTCCTGGAGTTTATTCCCTGGAGGAGAATATATTTTCTTCCATGTAGCACCATGTTGGATTGGTTAAATTAAGTTACTATGACAAAAAATTTAATGAACATCATGTTTGCTGTGATGGATTACTTATCTCAAGCACATTTCGAGTCTCTACAAATTGATTTTATTAGTGTACTAGAATGAAATGAAGCCAATGGCAGCAAAAAAATCTAAAATTTACCACTCAAGCAGTTTGGTTTGGAAAATGGCTGTATTAATGTAATGTGTATGCATGTTGTTTATATTGCCTTCAAACATGAAAAATCACCTGTATGCTCCTTTAAGGGAACAACCAGCCAAAAGCACTGGCAATGAAAGCTGCTTTTTACCTTATAAACAGGTAGGGCAGAAATTATGTGGTATTTAAAGAGGTTTTAGGGTAATGATGACTGTTGAAACAAAATGGACATGTTTATTAGTTTTCCTTTAATATACTTTGTGACAGACAAGTGACATTTTACTGATTCCCATGGGGAAATCACAAGTGTCCATAGAGATGAGAGGACTTCAAATCTCCTGCTCAAGGACATTGCAGCAGAGCTTAAGTTTGCCACACAAGAAGCAGTAAAATTATAGCTGCAAGCAGCAATAGGATGACCAGACTCCGGTCAAACAATTTAGTCACGGGGCAAAAAAAATTAATTAAAACCTTCAGGATTTTGTTTGAATGAATTGTTGGAGAGGCAAATCTGAAACACTTAATCCTGATAGTTGATTTTATATAAAAATTCATGCTTTAAAATTCAAACAATTCTTTACCACCATCATCCCACAATTTATGCCATTCTGCTAAGTTTGGTATTTTTTAATTCAGGGAAGACAAGATTTTGTCAATAAATTAGAAAAAAAATATGGTGATTTGTCACAGAATCTGCAGAACTGCAGAAAAAAAATGAAAGAAACTATCACTTAATGTTGATGATATTTTTTTTTTCACTTTAAATGTCTTGTTCTGTGACTAGCCAAGCCAAACGTTTGACTTCATAAGAGTGTGACCTCCAGAATGCACGGGGCAGCTTAAGCGTGAAACAGCCTCCAAATCTGAGGCCACAGTGCTTTGCTGGAAAATGGCAGATTGTCCCTTGTAGATCAGGAGTGAGTTTCTGTCCAAAGCGAAAAAATTCAAGCATGTAGAGGTCTTAATCGTGAGTGGAGACAGGAATGAGCATGAGATCTAAAGGTTTAGATTGGTGCAGAATCTCTGCAGGACGCTGTATCGGACTGTTGTGGTGAGGAAAGAATTTTTTTTTTTTTTTTTTTTNTTTTTTTTTTTTTTTTTTAATTCTGATCTGATATCTAGCTTGCTTGCTCCTTCATGTCTGAATTCATGTCTGTTCCCTAACCCTGAGCCCTGATGGGGTGATCTCAGAGGAGGAGTATCCTCTCTCCCCTCTTCCTGAATGACATCACATCAATATGACATCACTCAACACTGACTATAAGAAACCTTATTCTGTCTTTTCAAACCTGGAAGCTGTATGGAACTGTCCATGCCAGTACTTCCCATTTACACAAAAATAAAGAGTGCGATCTGCAATTGAGCGAAGTCGTGAGACTCATTAATTTCTTTGACAGGTCATGAGCTCTGGATAGAGACCAAATGAATTAGATCATTGGTACAAACATCCTTTGCAGGGTGTCTGGACTCACCCTTACAGAAAATATGAGGAGTTCAAATCTGATCAGGGTGCCTCCTGGACATCTCCCTGGAGAGGTACTCTAGGTATGTCCAACTTATAGGACACCATAGGGCAGACCCAAAATACACTGGAAGGAATATCATCTGGTCTGGAATGCCTTGGGATCCCCAAGAAAGAGCCAGAGGACATGGCTAACAAGAAGAGAATGTGGGCTATTTTGCTGAGCCTGTTCTGGAAGAGATGGAAAATGGATGATCGACAGATAATTCTGTGAATAATAGCTCATGTGTACTCGACTGCCTATTTCTTTTAGGAAATGATCAACCATTTTTAAATATTGCCAAAAGTACAGAAAACACCTGTACTTGTATTTTAACAGCTAGAGTCAAACACTGAAAGCATTTTTATAATTAGAATTTTTTTGTTTTTGTGGAAATTTTATGACACCAAATCAACACTGTTGTAATACACAACAATTAAACATTGGCTGCTAACAATTATAAGCACAGAAAAAGACATTGCTGGCAAACACATTTGCACAAACGCTCTCATTTCTGTTGGCACTGATTAATTCTTCCAGTTTGCAAACAAAGATAAGCCTAAAGTGCCATTATGGCTTCATTCAGTTGAGACCATTCTCCAGAATTTTCACAAATAAGGTTATTTGCGTTAATTTTCCACATTCATAGACCACTGCTGATGAGGCTGACAGACACCTTCCATCAACATTCTAGAGAAACAGGATAATTTTGTTACTTGCAAAAAGCTCTTGACATTGGATTCTGCTGATAAAACGAATAAACCGCATATTGTTTATGATAATGTATATTACAACAGAATCACATATATAGAATATTTAGGCCGCAGAAATGAAACAGAATTTAACCAGAATATTTCAGTAAACTGGCAGATATTCTTATATTCAAAGTACCTTCCTGAGATTTTTTTTTTCCAATTCTGATCTGATATGTAGCTTGCTTGCTTCTTATTTCTGAATAATATCATGTATCCTTCATTTATGGGTATGCGTTTCAGTATTGCTTCCACTGTGGTGTATTCCAGTGAGCTCTCAGGCTGACAGTCTTAAAGTATGCAGGCCAGAATGATGTAAGGTGCAATGGATATGAAAAATACAGAACAGTAAAGTAGTGCTTGGCTCTGGGATACACTGAAATGATTTGAGTATCAGTGCATGCACAACGATGCTGTTGACATTTTTAGATTTATTTTTTAGTATTCGGATTCACATTTCTTTCCATTTGGGCCATTTCACTGGGACTTGTGGTGAGGTACAAATTATTGTGCTCATTTCAATTTGTCTACTTACAAACAGGTGTTTTTTTCCCCCCCATTTCATCTCTGACACCTAAATGATAAAGTGAAAGAAATAAAACATAACAGCCTGTATCGAAAAGACGACAGCTTGCTATAAATCCACACTGCATGAATTCAACCAATTATTCTTCTTTTGCCGTGAACATACAGTCCATTCTTTTTACCTACAGCCTATGTAACCCGCTGTTGTTTTCTGTAATGTTATTCTAATGTGCCATCATATAGCTGGGTTCTATGGATCTGCCAGACTGCCAGGAAAGCTCAGTTAGCCGGCTCTGTCCTATCAGGAATACCAAGTGCGTGTTCAGACGACTCCAGGGATACAGATACAGATGCCTCTGTGTTCAGCCTCTGTGTTAAGCCTCAGCTTGCAGGCTGGAGGCAGAGCGCCACCATATTACAAAAACAATGTCTAATCATCTGACGCTGTCGCACATCACAGGCAACATGACTATTCGTGTGGAGCCAGATTGTTTTAGCAATATTATGCCATTGCACATACGTATGCGCACCAACAGACATGCTCTCATGCATACGTCCACAAACACACACACACACACACACACAAGCAGTCATTATTGTATTCTTGAGGCAGCAGAGAGGGCAGTGTGCCCCTGCTGTCATACAACGTGAGCGAACATGAGTGATATGGCTCCATGCCTCCGGGCCCGGCATGTCACTCTGCTAAATTGTTGTAATTTCCTTCTCCTGGACTGGCCTGCAGTTGTGTAACCTTCTAGGTTTCACCTTGCAACAGTCATCAGGTCAGAGATGCACTGAAAGCTGAATTCTAACACATTCATCAGACCAGTATTATCCAGTGTACTTTTCACGACTGCAACCAAGACCAGTGCAGTGAGAATCATGTCAGGCTGTTAGCTAGATATTCACCTCCTTC
Source organism: Lucifuga dentata (assembly GCA_014773175.1). NCBI lineage: Eukaryota > Metazoa > Chordata > Actinopteri > Ophidiiformes > Bythitidae > Lucifuga > Lucifuga dentata. Next base: position 184,822 of record VXCM01001899.1, read on the forward strand.
TGCAATATTTAATGCATGCAGACAGACTGTACTCTCACCCATTTATAAACTGTGCAAAAAGAAATTGGAAGGATTCATCTCAAATTGTTATGTATGCATTTCCCTTCAGTTCCAATTTGGGGCTGCCTCTCCGTCTCCCTGAGGAGGGGTGATAGAGTTGTCAGTTTCTTTAACCCAGTGGTCTGATAGTATCTCACACAGGTTTGCTTATCTGTCCTCACGGCTGAAGCCTTAACAGAGTGAGCCAAGGCACAATGCAGGCACATGATCTGCCTCAGCTCATTTTTGCAGTGTAATAGTGTGCAGAACCCAAGGATAAGCTGGAGAAAATGAAAGACTTTTTCTAAATACAGACCAGCATCTCATGAAGCTGCACTGGAGTACTGCAGTAGTCAAGTGCTCCGGTGTGACTTCATATACAGGAAAGTAAGAAAGGTACAGTAAGTGCCACACGTGATAACACACACTTAGGCTGGATTTACACAACCACGCACATGCGACCTGATTCTGACTTTTTGCGCACATGCGACACATATCAGATACGCTTCCTGAATATGTAAATGGTAAAAAAGACACATGAAATCGGATATGCTCAGATCCGATTTGGGCCACTTCAATATGTGGAAATAAATCAGATATGTATCGGATATCCACCAGTGTGACTGCTGTCTAAATACATAGATCGGAATTTCCTTCCCATTCCGACTCAGACATCCTGTTCTACCTTGTCTGCATATGGATGATGTAAGCGATCAATATGATGGACGCTCTCTGTAAATAGAAATGGAGGACATGCTAGGCTATATATATATATCAGATACACTGATATGTGTTAAATGTCAAATAGACGTGTTAGTGTGATAGTTGCCGTTACAGCAATACTCTACACACTTCTCCTCTGTGATTGGAAACTACTGGGAAACTACGTGTCCCGATAGGAGAGATAAACGCTTACACAACATATCAGATATTTCTCTCTGCATGTTAAAGTTTTAACCCACTGATTATATTTTTAAACAGTTCTCTCATCCACTAAAGCGTTATGTTTACATCCATCTCAGAAATGCGCACATGCGTAACTGCATCCGGGCTGCTACAGGTAAAAGTCATGTAAATTCAGGTGTCAGATAAGCCGCTTAAAAAAGAAAATGTAAATACGCTGAACAAAAAATCGGATATAGGCAGAAAATCGGAATTGGGCATAAAGACTTGTAGTGTAAATCCAGCCTTATTGTAAGGCGTGTGAATTATGAAATTCAAGTTGTTATTTCTGTTTCTGGATGCATATTGTAGTTGTCAGAAAAGGTTTGAAAATCATTATGTTTGTTTAGGTAGTTCTTTTTAATTAACCCTATTTTTTATTAACTCAGGTTTGCAAGGTGCATCAGGTTACTTTTTGTAAATGTGGGCGTGTGTGTGGATCTGTTTTTGTCAGAGCTCAAGGCCATGTTTTTTTAAGGACAAACTGAGAAATGTTTGAGCAAACAGATAAAGGGCAGAAGAGGTGGAAAGGGATGAGACGGGGGAGAACAGCGGAGTCTATCTGAGCTGAGTCCTGTACTCAGCTGTTGAGCACAGCTCTCAGGTTGCCATTTGTCCATTCCCTGTTCCAGAGAGAGAGAGAGAGAGAGAGAGAGAGAGAGAGAGAGAGAGAGAGAGAGAGGGGTGAGAAAGTGAGAGAGACTCCCTGCAGCAGATGGTAGAGTAATGCTCTGCAGAGGTGAGAAATAGCCCATTAGCCTGACCAAAAATTACAGCCTGCTTTCTCTTTAGTGTTCAGCCTTGAGTATACCTGACCAGATTGAGGCTGTGGCTAATGTGATCATCACTCTACACTCTAGTCTCCATCCAAAAAAAAAAAAAAAAAAAANAAAAAAAAAAAAAAAAAAGAAAAACCACAAGAGGATACGTACTGTATAGAAGCACTATTATGGAGCTCTTCTTGGTCATCTCCATCTTTGCTCTATAAACATGAATTAATAATCAAATTACAAGTCGAAAAAATTTATAAACTGTGTGAAGCTACCTTTGAGGACAATGAAGACATTTGAGCAATGTGTTAATATTGGTCAAATGTCTTCATTTGAGCAATATGTTAATATATTTCATCAGGGAAAAGAATGAGGATAGAGAGAATATCCACAGCATAACACTGATGTTCGATGTTATCTGTACACTTTAAAACACAGTAGATATGTAAATGAAGCATAGGTACAGAAGCCTGGTGTATTATAGAAAATGTAAGTGATAACTGAAAGTGAAACAGCTTAAACAGCGTAACATATGGTTGAAAGTGGATGCTTTGTGCTTTCTCATCTTGCAATGCAGCAGCAGCCTGACTAGTGAGCAGCATGTTGCAGCAGCAGCACATATATGCGTTTATACAGGCCACTTTGTCACATGAATGAGTCTGTAGTTGTTCCAGCGCAAATGGGGCACAACTGAATCCGTGTTCTAATTTGAACAAACCATATGAACTCTGTTATTGCCATTTAACTCTGCATAACACCACTGTAAAATATGTCAGGTACCATGTGGCACATGTGTGCTAGTCTCACGAATTGTGGATAGAATCTCACAAACTAAGGCCAGCAAGAAATTTTAACTTAAAGCTACAGAAAATGACTTCAGCCCTTCACTGCTGGTCGTATAGCTTACTATATAGATGTATATATATTTTATAACTTTTGTTCCTATTTCCAAAGTTACAAACAGTGATTCAGAACAGGCTGGCCCTGATCACATTGGGTAGGTGTTGAGATATGGGCTACGCTCCTGAAAAGGTCTTTACTGCAATGCATGTTTGGCAAGTTCATTCTTTAATTAAGTAGATTTAAGAGAATCCCCAATTCATCCACTACTAAAAACCACTATGTTAAATGGGCTTAGAAAACAAGTTCGTTTTAGTGTAGCATATGGTTCGATTGTTGGCATATTGTGGAAGTCAGTAACAGGTGAGCTTTCTAAATTGTAAATTGAGAATAATGTGGTTGTTTTTATCATTAAACACCACAAACATTTTAGTGTTATAGCTGTAGCTTTAGGCAGACATTTAACGTTAAACAGCTTGCATAGGCTAAGTAGCTTTCTTTCTCAGTCTCTCACTCTTGTGTCTGTGTTATATCTTGAGGTCATATGCATTATTTAAGATGCCTACTTGATTGGGGTTTGTGTGTTAACATGGCATCAAAGGTAAGACAGCCGAAGGCTAAAGTAGCAGGGAGTCAAATATCAAGCAGGCCAAAGACAAACAACATTTTTCTCACAAGTCAGCTGACCAAACCATAGCTTTAAGGTGAGTAAGTACTGGATTTAGATTCAACTTTAGTGAAAAAGCAAACTAATGGAATGCTCTAATATTGCACCTGACTCAAGTGTAAACAGGAAGTTGTAAAAACATGCAAAGTTAAACAATTAATAAGTGATTGATCATTAATTTGGTCTAATGATCCATTAAGGAAGCGGCTTAAAATTTTACTGTTATAGCTGTAGCTTTAGGCAGACACTGTTGTATTGTTAGTAATAACAAAATGTAAAATACCCTTTTGTGCCAGCGTCCTGTAAACAGGCCCGCTGTTGCCAAAATTATCTAATCACTTGATCAGAATAGCCAGTGTACACAAGGAGTATGAATATGTAATCATCTTTTTCTTCAAGATGTTTTCAAGAGCGGGGTGTTTTATTGCGCCTCTTTTTAAATTGTATTCCAGTATTATCAGTAAACTACATAAATAACATTTCTATTGAACAGTATTGGCAGTGGAGAGCAGCAAAAAGCAATGGGAGACTTTGGAGACTTTTAATGCCTTTCCATTCAGGGAATAAGGTGAGACTGAATTAATGTGGCAGCCTTCCAAACAAAAGATTCAGTATTAAAATGTCGGGACTTGACAAGTGTGTAAGGACTAGATTGCCTTACACTGGAGGAAGACAATTCCAGAAAGCTGTTTCAGAAGGAATTAAACAGCATAGATAGTATATGTCCTGACATTGCCTTGGGTGTCTGCAACAGGTAACAAAAAGTACCTCTACACAGCTCTCTACAAGTACCTCTAAGTACCTCTACAAAAACTGCTCACACATCATATGCGTTGATGTAATTATGGCATTTATTTCTACAGGAAGGAGACAGGAGTAAAGCTGAGACAGCCAGAGAAAAGGGTGCAATGAAAGTCTTTTATAAATCTCTAGGAAACAGTGAACTCCGTCAAAACAAAGTGCCTCCATACTGATTAACAACATGAAACTACATAAAAGATGATGTCACTTGTTGAAATCAATTTGTATTCAGACAACAACTGTAACTATATAATTACTGTTGATGCCAAAAGAGGCGTCTTAAATCTGGCAAAACATACATTTGTTAGAATCTCTCAGCTTATTTAAGGAGCCACGGCGCTTGACTTGAAGCTTAAAATCTTATATGCATTGTGTAAAGCGTTACTGTATGATAAACTACTCAAAAGAATGCCAGTATAAAGGCATATTTATCAAGCAGCCATAAAGAAGAAGAGAACATTGACACAAGCAGCACATCTAATAAAAAAAAAAAAAAAAAAANAAAAAAAAAAAAAAAAAAAACACCTCAGAAATAAACAATCAGCAGATTGGTAAATACAACAGCTCAAGCAGCAGACAGAAAACTTTAACGTAAAGTCCATCCTCATTTCATTGAGTTCTAGCCTATTTTTTTGTTTTGATTCCATCATCTCCGTTGCAATCAAAGCCAAGTCCGACAGTCTGACAGTCGTACTGACCTGCTCTGACTTTTTTCAAACACCCAAGATCAGAAAAACAATTCCTATGTGGTGGAAACGTCTTCTCTATGCATTCGTTTTCTCCACCAATTTAGACAGCTCCATTATTTTCTCCCTTTTTTCATCAAATCTAAGTTTTTATTGAAGTTGAGTCTCAAAAATAAGCATGTGGTACGTTTTTGTCAGGTAATTAGAGGCAGTCAGAGGGAGGGGGGCTGCATCTCTGATGCAGGGAAGATGCAAAACTCATCTGATGTTTGTCTACCATTGTTAACATCAAGACTTCAGGAAGTAAAAATCAGCAGCTTCCATGGCAGCAGAACCTTCTACAAATAGGAGAATGTATACATATTTATGCTTCGACTCAGTCCCAACAAAATTTCCAATGTTACTCAAGATCTACAGCACAATGCCACCGAATGCTAAAGCAAGTCTTTTAATATTGCCTTCTCTCTTCCTTTCCTCTGGCCTGCATGTCATGCCAGCTCAGTTAAGGGAAGGCAATTCATGCTTTGGCCCTGCTCATAAACACCATATAAACAGCTCGGTACAGTATTGGTCGGTTTGGGAATCTCCTGCTGTGAATGAGAATTGAAAGCCAGTTTTTGGCACTGCACAGAAGAACAGCTTGGCTAAAGTGTTCTGTGCCATGCCAACTAATTAATGTGTAAGTGATTAACTGTGACACCTACAAAATGTGCAAAAAGGTTTTACTTAATAGCTCCACATGGGGCCATACACAGACACCATGTAGACAGTTACCTGTGGTTAATGCTATGCTCCATTCAAATATATTTATCTCACTTACAGATGCAGACAACACAGAGAGAGGTGAAACTACGGAGTTATAGTCAGGTACAAAAAAGTGACTGTGCATGGCACATGTAGACTGTATAATCAGAATGTCATATGCATAAATATGTATGAACTGGGACTCCTCCACAGTGCAGACTACACAGTATATGATCTCCCAAAAGGAAGAGATTAATAGTGGGACTTGATGATCAAAATGCCTGACGTGCATTGTGGCAGGCATGGCTAACTATACACACTGCAAATGCTCTGTGGAACTGTGCCAAATTCTGTATGTCTTATCATTTTGCAGATGAGGGGAAATTCAACATAAGCTGAGTGTCACCCTTCTGATTTTTGGTATTCGTTAGATCCCTAATGTGTTTTTTTTTTTTTTTTTNCCCCGCAATGAAAATGCATTCAGCTATATCCCAAAACCATACCACCGTGTAACATTTTTAAAAGGTTCACCTGCTACTGAGTACCATTGCATATTTTTTTCATTTCTGAAAAATAATATAGTTTTTTCCTCAAATGATGGAAATTCATATACAGTATATTTCTTCTGGTGAATATGAAACACAGTGGGGGGGAGGGGGGGTTTGATTGAAAGGATTTTTTGCACACATACACCAGCTGAAGTAGGAAAGCTTTGAATAGACATTACTCTGGGAATAAACCCCCAACAGCTTGCTAGGAGATGCCAATCAAAATGTCACACCCCCAAGTGCAGGTAGAGTATGTTTCCTTTCAGAGTGTTTAAAGAATAAAAGGAAAAAATGGGAAAATGTTCTGCTGCCTTGAGTGCAAATTCCTTAAAGGCATGAATTTTGAGATTTTATATTATTTTATGCTTGTCATTTCTCTCCAATACTTTATAGCGGGATATATCATTCCAAAAAATAAAATCTGTTTAACTGGGGGGGGGGNGGTTAATTTCATGGAGTGTTTCAGATGAATTTGCATTTTGGAGTGTCACAGAGGTGACACTAAGTGCCAGGACACACGAGAAGTCATAAACCAGCATTTAATTAAAGAGTACTAGTGTGTAAGAGAGGCGGAAGCAGCAGTAGAGGTAACCCCAATCATGTCTATGGAACCACTGATTTGCATTCATACACACACACACACACACAAAACACATATGCACTAAAGCTTACACATACACAAAATCACACACACAGCCAGAACTCTGAGGTTTTAGTGTGGTCTAATGAATTCAGTCTGAGCAGCCAGAAAAATCTGTGGTTCTGTCTTAGCTGCATTGTCAGTTTTTATATGCATTTTCCGTCCTCATTAAGATGCACAGTGAGCGGACAAACATCCTAATCAATTATAGATGCTGTTCTGATTCAAATAACTGGGGTAAATTCTACAGCTTTCATGCTTTCATTTGTACAATAACTTCTTCTTTTCCTTTCGGCTTTCCCTTCAGGGGTCACCACAGCGAATCATCTGCCTCCATC
>VXCM01001900.1:0-86473 GCA_014773175.1 Lucifuga dentata
GCCTACGGACACGCCTTCCTCCTCTCCTTCTTCGACCAACAGTAGCCCAATTTCCACCAGCACCTTACTATAGTCTTACCATACAGTTACTATAACCTTACTATAAAATTACTGTAGTCTTACTGCACACTTACTATAGACTTACTATGCACTTCCTGTAGCCTTATTCTAGACTTACTATAGTCTTATTATACACTTACTGTAGTTGTACTATACATTTACTATAGTCTTACCATACACTTACTATAGTCTTTCTGTATACCTACTTACATAGTCTTACTAAACACTTATTGTCTTACTGTACACTTACTATAGCCTTACTTTTCACTTACTATAGCCTTACAATACACTTACTATAGTCTTATTACACATTTACTATAGTCTTACTATACACTTACTACAGCCTTACTTTTCACTTATTATAGCCTTACTATACACTTACTATAGTTTCAGTATAGATTATTATGCACTTATAGCAAGTTATAGAAGTATAAGTTTATAGTAAGGCTACAGTAAGTGTATAGTAAGTATAGTAAGTGACTTACTATACACTTACTGTAGCCTTACTATGGTCTTACTATACATTTACTATAGTCTTACTATACACTTACTATAGTCTTACCATACACTTACTATAACCTTACTATAAAACTACTATAGTCTTACTGCACACTTACTATGCACTTCCTGTAGCTTTATTCTAAACTTACTATAGTCTTACTATACACCTATTACTATACACTTACTGTAGTTGTACTATACATTTACTATAGTCTTACCATACACTTACTATAGTCTTTCTGTATACCTACTTACATAGTCTTACTAAACACTTATTGTCTTACTGTACACTTACTATAGCCTTACTTTTCACTTACTATAGCCTTACAATACACTTACTATAGTCTTATTACACATTTACTATAGTCTTACTATACACTTACTACAGCCTTACTTTTCACTTATTATAGCCTTACTATACACTTACTATAGTTTCAGTATAGATTATTATGCACTTATAGCAAGTTATAGAAGTATAAGTTTATAGTAAGGCTACAGTAAGTGTATAGTAAGTATAGTAAGTGACTTACTATACACTTACTGTAGCCTTACTATAGTCTTACTATACATTTACTATAGTCTTACTATACACTTACTATAGTCTTACCATACACTTACTATAACCTTACTATAAAACTACTATAGTCTTACTGCACACTTACTATGCACTTCCTGTAGCTTTATTCTAAACTTACTATAGTCTTACTATACACCTATTACTATACACTTACTGTAGTTGTACTATACATTTACTATAGTCTTACCATACACTTACTATAGTCTTTCTATATACCTACTTATATAGTCTTACTATACACTTACTACAGTCTTCCTATACACTTATTATAGTCTTACTGTACACTTACTATAGCCTTACTTTTCACTTACTATAGCCTTAGTATACACTTACTATAGTCCTACAGTACACTTAACATAGTCTTACTATACACTTATTAGTTGTAATATACNTACACTTACTATAGTCCTACAGTACACTTAACATAGTCTTACTATACACTTATTAGTTGTAATATACACTTACTATACACTTACTATACCCTTACTATAGCCTTAAAATACACTTACTGTAATTGTACTATACACTTACTATAGTCTTATTACATATTTACTATAGCCTTAGTATAACAAATACTGTAGTCTTACTATACATTCACTATAGTCTTTCTATATACTTAGCATAGTCTTACTATGCACTTACTATACGTACTCTTACTGTCTTACTGTGGAGTCAAAGCAGCATTTTAAGAAATTGGTAAAAACATATTTATATAAACAGGCTTTTATGTAATCTTGATCAGTATCAATAAGTGAAATCCAGGTGGATCTCTGTAAAGGTTTGCAGAGCAGATGTTTAAGCTACAGTGTAATTGTCTTTTACGTGTACCTTGGTCATTTTTAATAGCTTTACCTGCTTTTTTTTTATCTTATTATTTATTTTATCTTTTTTTTTAATTGTTTTGGACTGCATGCTCATGATTATCATGATGTCTCTAATCTTGATGACTTTCTGTAATGTAACTACTGCCACGACTTTCTGTAACGTACTTTGTGTGTCTGGGTTCTTGCTCAGGCTACATGTGTTGGTGTGATCTTGGCGATTAAAATTTGGTTTTCTTTCTTTGTGAAGCACTTTGTAACTGATGTTTTGAGAAGTGCTATATAAATAAAGTTTATTACATTATTATTATTACTGTACATTTACTGTAGCCTTACTATACACTTGCTGTAGTCTTACTATAGTCTTATTACACATTTACTATAGTCTTATTATACACGTAATATAGCCTTACTATAAACTTACTATTGTCTTACCATACACTCACTATAGTCTTACTGATAGATGGAATTTTGTTCCTCAGTATTACCATACAAGGTTCATGTATGTGTTTCACAGTCATTGTTAGTTTCACCACCTAGCTTCTATGAATTCGAGAAACTACCCTATAAGGAGGTGTATGTCAAGACTGTGCTTAGTTTAACTAAAATGGTAATTGTCTAAGTTGAGCATATGTGCTTGCGTTGATATTTCATGTACACATGTTGAGATCTATTGCTAGCCTGTTAAGGAATTGTTTAGATAGACTCTATATGCCTGAGTGTGCGTGTCACTATGTGTGTTTATCTCCTTTCTGCAAGTATAAGAATGTGCCTTACTCTGTACTCTTTGTCCAATCTTGGTTGATCTGTTCAATCCATGATTGCACCCGGGCTCGTCAATAAATGTACAAACTGAATCGACTACTTCTTCTTATTCTGCATGTCATCATTTGGTCTGAATCATCCTCCTGTCACTTAGTATACACTTACTACAGCCTTACAATACACTTACTACAGCCTTACTATACTATTATTACACACTTACTATACTATTATTACACATTTACTATAGTCCTACAGTACACTTACCATAGACTTACTATACACTTATTAGTCCTAATATACACTTACTATAGTCTTTCTATACACTTACAATACACTTAATATAGTCTTATTACACACTTACTATAGTCTTACTATAGATTACTATGCACTTACAGTAAGTGCATAGTAAGTCTATAGCAAGTAAAGTATAGCAAGTAAAGTATAGTAAGTGTCTTACTATACACTTACTATAGCCTTACTATAAACATACTATAGTCTTATTACACATTTACTAAGTGTATAGTCTTACTATACACTTAATACAGTCTTCATATACACTTACTATAGCCCTATTTTTCACTTACTACACACTTACTATAGTCCTACAGTACATAGTCTTACTATACACTTATTAGTCCTAATATACACTTACTATAGTCTTTCTATACACTTACAATACACTTAATATAGTCTTATTACACACTTACTATAGTCTTACTATAGATTACTATGCACTTACAGTAAGTGCATAGTAAGTCTATAGCAAGTAAAGTATAGCAAGTAAAGTATAGTAAGTGTCTTACTATACACTTACTATAGCCTTACTATAAACATACTATAGTCTTATTACACATTTACTAAGTGTATAGTCTTACTATACACTTAATACAGTCTTCATATACACTTACTATAGCCCTATTTTTCACTTACTACACACTTACTATAGTCCTACAGTACATAGTCTTACTATACACTTATTAGTCCTAATATACACTTACTATAGTCTTTCTATACACTTACAATACACTTACTATAGTCTTACTATAGATTACTATGCACTTACAGTAAGTGCATAGTAAGTCTACAGCAAGTTATAGAAGCATAATAATAAGGTTAAAGTAAGGCTACAGTAAGTGTATAGTAAGTGACTTACTATACACTTACTGTAGTTGTACTATACACTTACTATAGTCTTATTACACATTTACTATAGTCTTACTATACACTTACTATAACCTGACTATAAACTTACTATAGTCTTACTACACACTTAATATAGTCTTACTATGCACTTCCTGTAGTCTTATTCTAAATTTACTATAATCTTATTACACATTTACTATAGTCTTACCATACACTTACTATAACCTTACTGTAGTCTTACTATACACTTTAGTCTTACTATGCACTTCCTGTAGCCTTATTCTAAACTTACTATAGTTTTACTATACACCTACTACTATACACTTACTGTAGTTGTACTATACATTTACTATAGTCTTACCATATACTTACTATAGTCTTCCTGTATACCTACTTACATAGTCTTACTAAACACTTATTATTGTCTTACTGTACACTTACTATAGCCTTACANATACCTACTTACATAGTCTTACTAAACACTTATTATTGTCTTACTGTACACTTACTATAGCCTTACAGTACACTTACCATAGTCTTACTATACACTTATTAGTCCTAATATATTCTTACTGTAGTCTTATTACACATTTACTATAGTCTTACTACACACTTACTACAGTCTTCCTGTACATTTACTATAGTCTTACTATACACTTACTACAGTCTTATTACACATTTACTATACACTTACTATGCATTTCCTGTAGCCTTATTCTAAACTTAATATAGTCTTACTATAGTTGTACCATATATTTACTATAGTCTTACCATACACTTACTATGCACTTCCTGTAGCCTTATTCTAAACTTACTGTAGTCTTACTATACACCTACTATAGTCTTTTTATACATTTAATATAGTCTTACTATACACTTACTAGAGTGTTAGTATAGATTATTATGCACTTACAGTACGTGCATAGTAAGTCTATAGCAAGTTATGGACTTACTAGCAAGTGACTTACTATACACTTACTGTAGTTGTACTATACACTTACTATAGTCTTTCTGTATACTTACATAGTCTGACTACACACTTACTATACACTTATACATTTTCTATAGCCTTACTATACATTTATTCTAGTCTTACTACACATTTATTCTAGTCTTACTATAGTCTTCCTTTACATTTATGATAGCCTTATGATAAACTTACTATATACTTAAGATAGTCTTACTATATATACAGAAACAATTCAAAATAGCAGGAAATCTAGTTAGGCAGGCGTGGCAATATGGATAGATGCACATAGTTCCAAGAACTCCAAGGTAAAAAGAATTTTGATTTTAGGACTTATGGTTCAAAAGTTATAGGCCAATATATTCAAAATTTTGACTTTCTTTTTATAGCGCCACCTTCAGGCCGATTGGTTTACATTTTGTCACCTGCGCAGCGGTGAAGTTTTTGTAGCTAACCAATGTTGCTGTAGGAGATGTAGCCATGAAGAGATTTGTGGACAACATATGCTAATTCTTTATAATGTAGGCAATCTTCAGTCAATCTGCATTAGTTCTTACAGATCACACCATGCCACTCAAAAAGGTACTGTAGCATTACGTTCTACACAAAGTATATATTTAGCCATTATCCAGAACTTGCTTGTTAGTTCTGCAAGTATTGTTGCTGCATCATGATTTTCTAAACTGGACAATTNAAAAAAAAAAAAAAAAAAAAAAAATCCCTTAAGCCATATTTGTACTTAGGAACAAATATGGCTTAAGAGTACTAACAGAAATGTTGCCAAGACAATAAAACAACTCCTGCCAGGACTTGAACCTGGTACTTCCATGATCAGAATGGATGCGTTACCATGATACACCACAGGAGTTTGGTGTGAGCTTGCTGCAACATCCTACAGACAACACGAAAGCTCAGGCTGCTGGTGATGTTAAAGCCCTCTAATGCAAGCACACCAAGTCAGACTGGAAAGCTGAAATCTAACATTTAGCAACTTGAGAAGCAAGAATGTTATTCTGCAAAACAGCAAGCAAGTTCTGGATGACAGGTTACCAGTGTATATCAAAACAGAAAGTGCATGTGACCTATTTTGACAGTCCATATAAGTGATTTGTTCCATAAATGTAGAAATCTGAGAAGAGTTTAACATTGTTCAGGATGCCATTGTAGAGTCTCTTAAAACAAGGAATTTCAATTTCTGCACAAACAAAAGTATCAGTCATTTTTATCCACTGGATGGGTTTGGCCCACTCAGTTTCACCAGAGCCCCGTTTGCCAGGACATTTCCAGATGAATCCAGACAGGTTTATGGCAACCATAGCAACTGGGTATCAAGGTAGCTTACCTGCTACAGCTCACCTTGTCTGGCAAGCCTGTACTCTGCCTGTTTCCACCTCCCACGGCGAGGACGTGGGGTTGGATTTTGGGAGGCATAAATTTGGACTAATTAACATTACTTGCCATTCTGGCTCACAATTCAAATTTTCACCAAAAGATGCCAATTTCAGATATTTAGGATTATATATCAATGTCAATGTTAACTGCCAATTTTTCCAAGTCAGTTGTAAAGTAGTTGAAGTTTTAATTATTTTTAATAGCTGCCAAGTTGGGCCACTTAAAGCCATTTCTGTCCATTAAATGAGAGAAAATAAATTGGGAGAAAATCATCCATGTGAGAAATTCATCTGAGAGAAATGTGTCCATAAATTGCGAAAAATTTGTCCGAGAGAAATGCATCCATAAATGGGGAGAAAATCATCCATGGGAGAAATTCATCCAGGAGAGAAATGTCAAATGCAAGAAATCCTCCATGNGGGAGAAAATCATCCATGGGAGAAATTCATCCAGGAGAGAAATGTCAAATGCAAGAAATCCTCCATGAAATGCAAGAAATGTGTCCACGAATTGCGAGGAATTCATCCATGAGAGAAATTCCAAATGCAAGAAATTGAGCCACAAAACAACAAATTCATCCAAAGACCAAACATCTCTACAATTATAACCTTATACATTACATTGGAATAGTTCACTTACCATTATGGTGTTGCTTGTGTGGCTGCACATCTTGTTGGCAGTTCCCACCACAGGAAGTCTAGTAAACTGGCCTCTGCTGGATCAAGTAACTCAGTCTGAAAGATATTAAACACAGAAATTCATAAGGACGTGTTGATGGAACAAGGCCATTTTAAACCTGAGCGTATTATAGTTGACTTACCATTATTAACGATCAGGTGATGTCGTCATGTAGGTAGCCGCCATCGAACAGGATGATGTCATGCAGGTAGCCAACACCAAACAGGATGACATCATGTGGTCAGTCATATAGGCAGCCGCCACCTGACAGGAAGACCAGGAGGCTTCAACTGTATTGTACATAGTATGGAGTTGTATTTTGTGCTGCCAGTTAACATTAGCTACTAATTTTGGTTGCTCCAAGTTTAAGAATAAAATAACCAAGTGTTAACATTAGCTGCGAGTTTAAGTCATTTTAAGACTCACCATATTGCCACTATAAGCTTGTACTTTGGCCATTAAACATCAATGTGAGTTTGACCATTAACTGATTAAATATCAATTTACCATCATTGCCACTGAGACTGATGCTTCCTTCCCACAGGTGGTTGTGCAAGAATTTCATCCATCAAATGAGAGAAATTCATCCAAATGAAATTCCTCCATCAAATGCAAGAAACTCATCCATGAGAGAAATGTCAAATGTGAGAAACTGAGCCATAAAATAAGAAATTGAGCCATAAAATTAAATTCACCCATAAAAATGGGAGAAATTTGTCCACAAAATGAAATTTGTCCAAATGTACTACTCTACCCAACGTACACCTGAAGCATAAGAATTAAAAGTTGTCACCATATTGTGGTGATTTGAACTGTAGGGAGTGTGTGGCAGTAGCAGCAGGTAAAACATGCAGCATAACATATTGTAGCATCCACGCTAACATCTCAGCAGTAACAAGCCATGTCAACACCTGCTAAACATGCAGCACCAACAAGCTGGCTANTAACATCTCAGCAGTAACAAGCCATGTCAACACCTGCTAAACATGCAGCACCAACAAGCTGGCTAATACCTTAACATGCACGCCCACACCTGAACAACTTAACAGCTTGAACACACGCCATCATTTCAATTCAGCCATTAACAGCTCAAACTGAATTTGCTGTATTAAAACCATGTGCAGCTTAGCATGAAGCACAAAAGCATTGCAACATGTTAACATACAAACGGTAGCAACAAAGCACATACACAGCAAAAAGGTTAAAAGAAAAGTTTCTTACCTTTGTTATCTTCGAGTGATGATCTGATGATTTCCACCTGTTGGTCTTGGTTTGCTCGCATGTGTGAGCGCGTCACAGCAGCATTTACAACATTTTCAAACCGCTAAGCAAAAACACCAATACAGACTAGCAGCCCAACAAACTATATTAAAGCTGTTAGCACGCTGTTAAACACGCTACCACCCATACAGCAGCGACTACAAAGCCTCACCTGACCTGCGAGCACCAACAAGTTTGCTAACATTAGCACACGACAACTCAAACAGACAACCACTAATTGACTAAACCAACAGTTTCAGAGTTCAACAACCACACAGCCACAACGGCATCATGGCCAGGACCAACACTACATCTTAAAGCTCAGAACAGCCAGCAGCATTTCTCCTACCTGCTCACACAACCTAGGTGCGAGTGGCACGTCAAAACCGCGATTCAAGCAGTATTTATGTGGTTGGACCCTACCATGTCTTATTGATAAGAACTTTTTCACAAAACTCACTTCCAAACTATTAATCAGCTCTAATAAAAGCAAATCTAAGTAAAAGTAAATAAAAATAATTTGGAAATCTCATCACAGCTGGATAAATTGTAAATGTATATGACCAAGTTTATTGATCTATGTATATGCTTGACTCTGTTGGTTTATTCCATACCGCTAGTCAGCAAGGGGCGGGGCCAGCAGTAAATGCATTCAAGTTGCTGTAAAACCTAAATATCACAAATAAACTTGCTTTGATGAGGTTAAAGTGTGGAAACAACAAAGACATAGAGAGAAATTGAGGATTTAGAGTTTTGGTGTTAAAAGTACAAGTAATTGATTACATATGATTTATCACGAAAGAGAGTAAAATTACTGTTAATGAAACTCGGTACTTCCTGCATACATTTCATAATAAAAGCCTCCAAGGAGTTCACAGCAGACCGTAAGGCTTTTATTGTGAAAGGAAAGCAGGACGTTTGTGTTTTTATTAACTTTAACTTAACTATGATCTAAAATTGCAAGTACACGTGCTGTGAATGAATTAATCGGGCTAAATCGGTATTTATGCTAAAAAGAGAAACTCAGAGCAACAAAACTGAATAAATCATGTCTGTATTGTTGTACTGATGGAAATAATTTTGTGAAAATAGACATGAAGAGAAATTTACCACCAAAACAGTGCTGAAATACACACTACATTTGTATCAACAGCACACAACATTAATGAACGAACTGAAGAGAGAGAGAGCTATTAAAATTTGATCAAATACTATCATAAAACAGGAGGAAATAGAAGTAAAGGTGTGCTTGTTGGCCTAAAAGAGAACCAAAATGTAAATATAGCCGCAAGCGGTAGTAAGAGGTGTCCGAGCACGTAAAATGACTCCAGGAATGATTCCATTTTTGCAGAAGTCATTATGCAGATACTCACCAAGTTTGGTGACGTAGACCTAGTCATTCATGAGATATTGCAGTTTTTGTTGAATAAGCCACGCCCACTACAATTTGGCAGCAACTGTCGCAAAACGGTACAGAAGGTCAAAAGATGAAGAAGTAACTTTTTTCTGGCTTGGTTTAGACATTCTATAAAGCTTGTCTATTGAATCAAAATTATAGGAAGAGTAACGAAAAAACAGTTTTGGACAAAAATCAAAATGGGGGAAGAGGTTGGAGTATAGTGTTGGATGCATATAGACCCAAGAAATGCAGGAAAAAAGAATTTTGATCCTGTAACTGATAGTTCAATAGTTATAGGCCAGAACGTAAATGTGCTTATTACAGTGCCACCTTCAGGCCAATCCGTGTAATTTAATTTTCCTGAGTAGTGGGTGAGATGTTGAACAATCTGTTATGTTTCGTTGCTGTAGCTTTTACGGTATTTTGGAAAAAAATTCTTAAATCAAAATTTATTTAAAAAAAATTCAAAATGGCAGACAAACTTCGAATTGAAAAAGGGGGGGGCTTAAATGGATAGATGCGTCTTAGCCCAAGAAATACAGAAAAAAAATAATTTTGATTCTGTGATCTACGGTTCAGAAGTTATTGATGAAAGTTTACTGTGGGCGTTGTAGCGCCCCCATCAGGTCAGTTGATGACTCATTTTTTTCAGATATGTTTAGTGAACATGTCCACCAAGTTCGGTTACAGTAGACTAATTCTTTCAGGAGATATACCATATTTTATAGCACATATTTTAAAATTATGCATGCCTACAACTTTGTCAGCCAATTACAGCAAAATGGTAAAGAATATCAAAAATCTAAAATGGCACTTTTTTCCAGCTTGGTCCAGAAATGCCACATCCAAATTTTGCTGATGATTAAGGTAAAACTGTAGGAGGGCATACGAAAAAACAGTTCCAGAAACAATTAAAAATGGCGGAAAATCTAGTCAGGTGGAAATAGGCGTGGCCTATATGGATAGATGCGTACACATCCAATGAATCCCAGGAAAAAATAATTTTGATTATAGGACTTATGGTTCAAAAGTTATAGACCATTATACCCCAAAATTTTGAAGTTGTTATTATAGCGCCACCTTCAGGCTGATTGGTTTACATTTTGTCGCCTGAGTAGCGGTGAAGTTTTTGAAGCTACATGCCAAGTTTTGTAGCCGTAGCTTCTACGGTTTCTGCTGCCCAGATACTTTTAGTGGAGAATGAAGTCTATTCTGAGCAATTTCAATAAGGTTCCCAGCACATCATGCTTGGACCCCTAATAAGACTGTTTTAAAGTAGCATACCGATGATTTTGCATGTCACCTCATACATGTTACTTTATTGCCAACCATTTTTCAAAACATACGACTTGAGCAGTACATTTTTGATTTGTTTTTCCTGCCTTCCAGACTGCCATTGGTGTAAGATTATTCTAGTTCACTGTTAAAATCAACCTGTAGAGACACGAAACATGGTTGGATTAAGTAATCCATCACAGCGAACATGGCATCTGTCAAAGTTTTTGTCATAGTAACTTAATTTAACTGGTCCAACGTAGAGCTGCACGGAAGACTATGTATGTCTCCGCCAGAAAATATAGTCCCAAGAGAAGACGGCTTTTATAGAGAGAATAAAAATGATATCCCTTCTGCATTTGATAGTACAGTACGTAGAAGAAGCAGGCAAAACATTTAATTTTGAACATTTGATTTTGAAAGATTACAGGATTTGGCAAAATAACATGAAAATTCCTAAAAATAAAAAAAAAAAAAAAACATAAAAAACATGAAAACTAAAAAAAAATAATAAAATAATAATAATAATAATAATAATAATAATAATAATAATAATAATAATAATAATTTTATGTTTTGGAAAATGGTTGGCAGTAATATAACGTATATGCAGATTGTACTTTTTGGGTTCAAACATGCAAACTCACCGGTATGCTTCTTTAAGCTTAAGCTCACCTCATACATATTTACTGATATAGAATTACCTACCTGCATGTTAACTGTCAGAAAATAACCATAAGCAGTTTCTCTCATCCGGAATAATGACTTATACAGTCTTCAGCTCATGTGTTTTGGGCTGCACTTTCTGTCGAAAAAATAATACTAATAATAAAACAAAAAAATACTGCAAATCTTAAACTGAGCAAATAAATAAATAAAAACCCAGGATTTGAGTTTCATCAGCTGAACTTTCGTTGCACCTTATTATTAGTCATTTTGATTCCTATGTGAAATGCTACGCTTTTAAGCTTTCCTCCCCCCCCCAACAGGGATAAATAAAGCACTTCACATCCTGTACCACTGTGGGTTTTTGCATTTTTCATTGCAATTAATCAGTGGCGGTGACATGTTTGTATATGAGAGCGTGTGTTCGGACAGGAAGGGCAGCGGTGCTACAAAAACAGCATCAATTATCTTCCCATCAGCTGCTCCGACTGTGACACATCGTTAAAACAAGGTCATCTTCTCCAAATTCTCCAAGATTATAAGTCATGTTTATGATGGAGAATGATTTATTTGTCACTGTGTAATACTTTAATGATGTCTATGAGTGTGAGATCGTGAGGCAGGAGTCGCCTGTCATTAGGCTGTTCAGAGACCTTCCATTACCAATCACAATCAATAATCAATAATAAGAAATAATGTGACAGCATTTCTAAATTGAAATCGCCATAAGAATTTTCTTTTATTACAAATTAAATTTAAAGCTTCCTTCCATCCATCCTTCCTTCCTCTTGTGTTTGTTCATTCCTTCCATCCTTCCTCCCTCCCTCCCTCTCTCTCACTTCTTTCATTTCTTCCATCCTTCCTTCCTCCCCTTCTCTTTCTTCCTCACTCTTTCTTTCTTTCTTTCTTTCTTTCTTTCTTTCTTTCTTTCTTTCTTTCTTTCTTTCTTTCTTTCTTATGTTCTTTCTCTCTTTCTTCTTTCCTCCCTTCCTTTATTTGTTCCTTACTTCTTCACTTCTTTCCTTTTCTCCACCCATTCTTCCTTCTTTCCTTGCTCACTCTTATTTTCTATTTTCTATCCTCTTCCTTCCTTCCTTCCTTCCTTCCTTCCTTCCTTCCTTCCTTCCTTCCTTCCTCCCTCCCTCCCCTTCCATTAGNTCCTTCCTTCCTTCCTTCCTTCCTTCCTTCCTTCCTTCCTTCCTCCCTCCCTCCCCTTCCATTAGAAAAAAAGAAAATTTGATCACTTCCAACAGAAACTGTTCCATTTTATTTCATTTATAACTTATTTCTCTATCTATAGTGACTGAAACATAATATGTAGTAATACAGACTAATGACATAGGCACAATTATGACACAATTATCTAAGATAATTTTGTCATAGAAAATTAATCTTGTTCATCAGAATGATTCAATAAAACCTGTTTGAAGTGAAGGTGCTTTAATCACCATCATTTATACATCTGTTATATGACTTGCAAGAATGATTTGGATTAGGAAATGAAATCTGCTTTGACTGTGTAACATCTCAATATATTGTATCATGGCGTCAGGGTGTGTGTGTATATGAGCAGACACACACACTCTCATGGTGACCAGTAAGCCACAAAAAGGCTTTTATGGATCAAGTCACATCAAACCCTCAGTGTGGCAGCACAGCTTTGCTCTGAAGTAGTCACACAGTAATTGGCATTTCTCTTCAGCTCTTTCCTTTTCTCTCTGTGTGTGTGTGTGTGTGTGTGTTTGTGCATGCACATATGCGTGTGGTGGTGTATTAGTGTTGGTGTGTACACAGAGATCCAAACTGCTGCTGATGCTGATGAAATAAGGACAAAACTTCACAGTGAAACTTTTTTTTTTTTTTNATTTTTTTTTTTTTTTCTGGAGTCTGGCCTCATTAAAGATCTACTGGTTGAGTTCTAATGTTTCTAAAGCTCCACTGATCCTAAAATGCAGATGAGCCAGCAGGTCCAGAAACGAGTCAAAACTATTCCTCTTAGTGCTGCTGCTGATGTTAATAACACAGCAACAGTTATTATCATTAGTATCTCATATCCAATAAACTATAACCTCAAAAATTACCATACAATTAAATCATCACTTCTTTGACATGGTTTAAATACAAATTTAAACCATGTCAAGCTTTAAAAACACAGTATTTAATGCAGGGATATTGAATTGTATTATACATTGTAATAGTGTTCATGTTATTTTGTCCACCTACTGTAAATACAGAGCATCTTAACGGACTGAAAGGTGCTTCCTGACTAGGATTGGTGTCATTTCAAGTGAAGTAGTGCCACCTACTGTCGAATGTGTGCTGTAGCCGATTACAACAACTGATCTTGAGGAAAGAAAAATCATTTATTAAAAGCTATTGATCAAACTCAGAAAGATGTCAAGGTGGCAGTGTTAAAAGAGTCTGAGAAAGTCTGAGAACCGAAACAAAATACAGAGGAAAAGTCTGTATTTTGTATATTTGTAAAGACATTTGTTTTCCTTTGGTTAAAGCCTACATGCACACATTGACATGCACATATCTACATTTCTAAAATCACAATTTCCTTCCTTCCTTCCTTCCTTCATGACTACAGAAAGAAAGCAAATAATAAATGGGGCAGTTCCTGTTGGTTACAACTTTTTTTTCGTACTTTTCTGAAGGAAGGAAGGAAAGAACTTGGCTCTTTAAAGAGGGAAACTTTAAATTTGATTTGTTAATTCCATAAAGGTCTACATGCCTGTCATTACTGCATACTTGTGTTTTCTCTCCAAAAATCCATTAGATGGCATAACAGTAAGGAGACTATCCTTTAATTGGAGCACAGTGGTCCAGAGTCTGATGTCAGCTAGCAATCTGAAGTGTCCATGAGCAAAGCATATCATCCCTACCAGCACGAGGAGCACTGCTCTGTAGACTACCCAACAATGGGAACATCGGGAGAGTTTTAAAACGAAATCCGATAGTTTAGATTTTAAAGCCACAATCTGGGATCCAAATTCCAAATGTAAACACATCAACATTTAGACATCAACTAAATTTAAGTTATAAATGTCTCTGATGGAGTTAAATGTTTGTTTATATCCGTTATTGTAAACACAGCAAAAAAAAAAAAAAAAAAAAAAATTACATTAGGCTCATCTGACAAACATATACATGCTGATTTTTTTTCCATCTTAAGACAATTTTTTAAAATTCTATGTGAGAATTTAGCTCATATTTATATGGCTACATGAGACTTCGAACTGTTTGTTGTATCTGTTCTCATTTAGTTTCTGTGTCTTTGTTTGTTGTCTTGGATTTTGGTTCTTTTGTTTATTTTAAGATGAATCATTCATAGGACTTCTCCCTAACACGTCAGCCACACTTTTTCATGACGCATTCAAGTCTCGCTTCACTCTCATTGCATTTGTCTGGACTTCGTCCATGCTTTGAATCATCAGACACTTGGCAGTCTGCAGGACTGATCCCTGAGTCACTCCTCGGGCGTTGGTAGATGTTAGAGTCTAAAACTGGGTGCAGCAGCAAGAGTTAAACTGTGAAGAAAACTACATGAATGACTTATTCTGATTAAAAGAACAATCAGTGACTTTTACACTTTGTTTTGTATGATTTCCACTTGTCTTAAAGTTATTCAGTCACATTTTATTTAATGTGACAGAACACATTGGTTTGTTTGGTACTCTTAGCTTACTTTTATATGTTAGCATTTGGATATGATCTGAAATTTTTATACTGCTAACAGGCTTTAAGCTCATTTCAATATTTACTTGCATGCATGTGTATGTATGTATAGCAATGTGTGTATGTATGTATTTATGTTACATTTCTTGTTTTTAATTCATGTTTTATCATATATATATAGCGCTTGATCAACAGCAGATGTTTAAAATTTGCTTTATAAATAAATTTTGACTCAGCTTGACTTTGAGTTACCCACTCTGTTCATGATCTTAATAAAGCAGCAACAC
This sequence comes from Lucifuga dentata, assembly GCA_014773175.1. NCBI lineage: Eukaryota > Metazoa > Chordata > Actinopteri > Ophidiiformes > Bythitidae > Lucifuga > Lucifuga dentata. The sequence goes on from VXCM01001900.1 coordinate 15,473, forward strand.
CCAGTATGACTAACATAAATGCCGTTATGGGCTGATACAGATCAAATCTTACACTGAGTAATACTTTGTCAAATCACAGTTCTTCCCTTTCCACCCAAACACGGCTTGAGGTATTCTGGTTTCACTGGAAACCATTTATATCCACTGACTTGACCAGTTACAATACAAGAATAAACCTGTCATGCCAATCCAGCCATGGATTTTCAACCGCATCCATACACCAACACTCTTTATTTGCTTGGTTTGGCCCACATTTCTTTCTACCATCAAACTAAACGCTTTCAGTGTTTGACATTTCTTCATTTCAATGTAACAAGGACATGATGTAGCAATTGAACATGCATGCAAAATATCACTAGAGGGCCCCATAAGACACTGAAACAGCACAAAGTTTCTCAGTCAAAATGAGTAGAGTTGTCCCTTTGCACATGCAAGCCAAACAAACTTATTTTGGTACATTTAAGTGTTTATTGAACTTTTTGATTTTTTTTTTTTTTTTTTAAATATTTATCTGATATTTTAGATATTGCTGTTTAGGACAAATTACTATAAATAAACCAACAGAATGTGTTCACATTCATCCTGAATTGCAACCAACCAACGCAACAGCAGGCCTTAATAAATATAAATTAATAAAAGGTATATTTCTTCAGCTATCGAGTGGCTTTAACTCTCTTGATTATAAACATACACATTTAACAGACATGGAACAACATTAATATCTAAATGAAGTTGTATTTCTGCCCACCTGATGAATTTAAGTCTAATATTCACTCTCCTTTTAGCTCTGGTTTAGTTTCCACCAACTCCTGAGAAAAATATCTAGGACTTTAGCTTGATAGATGCTAGTCATTAATGTTATCTGTCTGTTTGATAATGGGCAGGTAGTACTCAGTTGGCATTATCACAGCATTTTAATGGAAACAGCTACTTCTACTGTTAGAAACAGGGTCAATGATCAGCTATGACTCAACTATACAGTAAACAACCTGCATTATACACGATCCAGAGTCATTTTATTCTTTGATAATGTCACAAATATTGAGTCATGCATTTTTAAACAGATCTTAGGAGAACTGAGTGACTTGTGTAGTCATGATCTTGGCCTGACACTACAAACTATCATCCACAACCATATTAAAATTGCTAGCATCAGTCATGTGGCATGTGGTTTTGTTAATGAGCTTGATGATCTAACTAGAAATTTCACCTGCGTGAGAAAAAGTCCATATCTCAACCAGAATGTTAAAAAACGAAAATAAAGTTTGGTCATTAGCAAAACAAATACAGGACAAACTGACCAGTGGAGACATTATATGACGAACACATTAAGTGAACTGTTCAGTCTTGCAATGGAATCATACGTTACATGTTCACATAGGTGTGGCAATATTGTGTTAGAGAACATAATATAGTAAGATTTCCACTGATCTCCTTTCAGGTTGATTTACATCCTCTGGTATCCCTAATAACTAATATAAACAATTATTAATTGACAGATGGACTAATCTACTTGATGTTTTCCAGAAACTAAGACAGGGTCGTTGTGTCTAACTGACTCTGTTTTGTAGCATTAAGATTCTATTTAATGATAACCAGAAAAGAGCTTGTCTGAGACTAACTGTTACTACATTTTATGAAAACATCATCCTATCCCACCCACGGAGGTAAAACTCAGCAGATCTGATGGCTGATAACACGAAAACATGAACATATCTTTGTAGCCAGTGCAATCCCAAGACACGTTCTTAACGAGAAATGAGTGTGATTGGGATTATGATGAACCGTATCGTGACTGCACGCTCTGTAAAGGCCACTATACACCTGATAAGATTCCTCCAGGATTCATATCAGATGTATGGCACATCCTGGCTACAATTTACTCCACGTGTTGCGGTCCAAATACAAAGCTAGGACAACCTGAAAAGGTCTGGATGATGCATCTAAAGACCCACCTGAAATAACAGGGATTGCTTAATGTCAGAGTAATGTAATAACTCAAATTCATTGCAGAGTGTAACCTGTTCTTGTGTTCTTATCATTTGTGTCCTAATTCTAGTAGATTTAAATTTGGTTCTTTTTTTTTTTTTTTTTTNTTTTTTTTTTTTTTTTTTAAGCATTTCTATTTTTGAGAACAATCTCAAGTTTTCAACCTGCTGGCTCGTCATTTTTAGTCATTGCTCGACTTTTTTTTTCTGGTAAAAATCTGAAGAAATAATAATGATATACATGCTTTCTTCATCTTGCAATGATTTGTTTTTTGAGGTACATCATCTGTCACTCAAATAAGATAATCAGATTTTTTTCCTTGATTTTTTTTTTTCTAAATAAATGCAATGAAAAGTGAGAAAAACATACTATTTAGTGAGAAAAATGGGACGCCACCCTGTTTTGTAAGACTATTTCTTAGCGGCAACCAGTGTTTCATTTGAGTTTGCTTTTGCCATTAACTTACTTCCACAACTTTGCTTCAAATAAACACTTTGTAAATTCTTTAGCACAATCTGGATTTGTGACTAAGAAATCTATGCATGTGTTATTGGCTGTCTGGACAGCTGATAAGACAACACAGCAGACTGTTTTCAGTCACGGCGAGGCTTCAGTTGGATACTGTGACTATCAAACAGTTTCTTCTTCTTTTTTATCCACAAAAATGACTTCAAAGCAGCCAGGGAAAGGGACTTTTGATGGATGGTTAACTGCACAGTATGTAGAGCTGGGATCCAACTTCTGTTATTTCGTGTATCCCAGCAACTCAGATCAAGAGGACAACCAAGGATAAAAATCATAATCTCTAATTTGTTAAGTATGTCTAGTTCCAAGCATTTCCATTAAAGGTGACAAGAGAATGAGATAACAGAGACAAAAGGAGAGGTGCTGCGGTCATACAGGGATTTAAGTTGCTGCTCTGGCACTGCAGAGCTCATCTCTGCTGTATTCCCCAAAATTTCCAAAATCCAAAGCAGCTTTCATGTCAAACTTTGAGTGCATTAAGTTTTCTACGAATAATAAAAAAAGATCCTACAATCCAACTTTTTCCTGTGTTGACCAACTGAATTACTCTCACCTGGGGTTTCTTTCACTGCCAAGCACTTTATGAGGCTCACACATGCATTTTAACATGACACTCAAATCATCAGATGTCCATTAAGTGCCATGGTAACCTGCTGCAGGTCGTTTATCTTTGCTTTTGATTGCTCGTTGTGAAATTGACGAGACACAATTACAGTAAAAATTGAAACCAAATGAAACCATTTAAACCAGCAAGTATGTTGGGGGCCCACCACCCTTTTAATGCAACACAACACAACACACACAGAGACACACACAGAGTGTAGTGCTAGAGAAAGGCCTCTGTGTTTTTTTTGTTTTTATTTTTTTTTGTTTTGCCCTGGAACAGTGGTTTCCAACACAAATCTTTGTCAGTGAAACAGGCATTTTCACTTTGGCCTGCTGCTACAGTATCCATCACTGTTTAATAACAACATACTTCACCAGTTTTTTCAACATTACAAACAACAGTGAAATAAGATCTAAGATGAAATTTTCAAAATCTAATTCACAATCTATGATGCAAAATTATTACTGTAGTTTCTGTCAGAACAGCTTAATTTGCAAAGTTTTGAGGAGAAATTGTTGCCATAAACTCCTTTACATTATTATGCAGAACATCTGTCTTGGCCCCAGAATGTTTTGTTACATTTATGTTGAAGGATGAGGTGCTACGGCCACTGACACCCAAGTTCATGATATCATGTGTGTGTCCGTGTGTTTGTGTGCGTTAGTGTTGTTGTTGGATGTGATCCAGGCGTGCAGATGGCCCTGGTTTGTGTTCGCAATGAACGGCTGCAAGCCTCTCGCTTCCCTTGTGACCATGACAAACCACAGCTACACACGTGCACACAGACACACAGGACCATGCGGGCTGACTTCTTCAACAGTCCGGTCAGAAAACTCTCCACTGATAGTTGAGGGTTTGTGGTTTCGCTAAGTAGCTATATGCTGCTTTGACGTGGAAAACTCCCATTCCTTGATTTTACACACTTATAGTAATCTTCTGGATGATTAAATAAGATAAAAGACATTAAAAGTAACGCAGTATCATATTGGACTTCCTCTCATTAGTCGTAATGTCTTTCAGGTGTGTCCACATGTCAAAACAAAGATGGTGTTACATTTCTTCAACACAGAAGGAAGGAAGGACAGAAGGAAGGATAGAAGGATAGAAGGAAGCAGGTAGAAGGAGCTAAGTGTACCTGCTTTCACCTGTACACAATCCCTGGCTGGCAGCCACGACTATAGCAACAACAACAACAAGCCAGGAAAGCCTTTTGGACTTCCTGGGAGATCCTCTGGTATGCAGGGTTCAGTCTGAGCCAATGTTTGTCTCAGGAATGTTGCCTGGGCAACAGAGGCCTGCAAAGGAAAGCCCCTTATCTGCTGCTGACGTTGTCGTTCAAGTGTCCAAAGGCTGCTGAGGTAGAGGTGAAAAAAAAAAGAAGAGGAAAACACACAGACGCACACCTTAAGGTTGGTCTATATACTGTATACGTGTATTGCCATGGAGATACTCCAGTATTTGGGTGGCATGTACGCTTCACAGAGCATGAATGGCTACAAAGCAGAGAGAGAGAAAAGAGAAAAGGGCGTCCCTTGGCTTTGAGTCAGAACTGGTACTTGCACTTTCAGACAGGAACTCCAAAGACGTAGATTCATGAATGAGCTGCAAAGCAAAGAGCTATTTATGTTTGAGAAAGACAGGGAGGGTAATGAATGCACAATGTGATTCCAAAAGAGCTTTCTCTCTGCAACATGCTTTGTTTAGCACTTTAAGCATGTCATGATGACCTCAGAACAGCTTAAATGGGGATTTGGAATAATAACTGGAATAATACATTTGGCATAATAATGCATCAAAGGCAGTATAAGATATAATAGGGTAAAACAGAATGAGCCTTCTGCATGTTATACCAAAATGTTCATTTCAGCTCAAATATTTTATATAAAACTCATTAACTGCAGCAATTCTTGACAGTATAGTTTGTAGTACAATGATGCCAAATAAGAAAGGGCCCCCGGGCTGAAAGCTGTATGAGGCATTTCCATCATACCAAGCAGAACTGAAGGTGATGATGGAATTGAAATGCAGTGGAACAGCTACCTTTCAAAACACAAAACATATGCAGACTGACTGACTAATCTGCAGTGTCTTAAGTCAGTCCTTTCAAAAATTATCTAAAATGTCTCTAAACTGAGCATGTTGGTTCGTTGGATCAAAAACTGGAAGGTTTATTCCCAGCCAGAGAAACAATCCTGATTAGCTGATGATGCTAATTTGTTGGCTTGAGCTTCTACATCTGAGAAAATTATTCACAATCAATCATTCAAAACAGGAAATCCCCAGATAAGACAGCACCAAGCCCTGGTATTAGATCACACTGAGATCTGATATTATGCAACACTCGTTTAAAGCTGGAAATGTGGAATTTCCAATAGCAAAAAGCCCAGAAGAAAAAAAAATTAAAAAAAAAAAAAAAANAAAAAAAAAAAAAAAAAGCCCCCTAAAGTCAGAAGCTTTCCAAACCCAATGTCAGTAATGATGCCATTTCAACATGGCTGCTCACATCATGAATGGTAAGCGCTGAGCGGTGACTGCCAACCTCACAGACAACACACACCGCTCAGATTCTCCCCTCTGCCACTGCGCTCAGAGTTCAACTTTGACCCTTTTGCCAGTGACCCTTCCAGTGCTCAACCAATGAGAGAGTAGTTGTATGTGCTGTAAGCAGAAGCAAGAAAAGAATGGAGGAGAAGCTCATAACCTGCTTAGAGCGATTTCCAGAACCCTTACAGTAAGGAGCAGGAGTGTTTACGGCTGCTCGTACGTTCTGCTCCTCTTTTATTGTCATAACAAGCGTAGTTTTGGTATCAGTAAATCAAAAATGAATTCCTGGCTTGATCAGATACAAAAGTTTATCTTGTGTTGAAATCGAGCCACCGTGTTCATTTCGCAGGTGGAACATGCATTTTGTTGGAGCTTTTCCCAACATGTCAAAGAAGATAAGCAGTGACACAGGATTAACACACCTGGAGGGAGTGTGAACTATGACTCATGTCGCTTTTATAGATTTTCCACTGATGAGAACTTTGATTTGCATACAGCAGCTACAGAAGCTTCACTGTCGTCATTGATTTGTTGTTTGTTTTCAAGAGAGCTCTATTATAGTTTAATTGGATCGCACACAATAATTGTACATCGAACATGTAAACACTTGTAAATTATTAGCGATGATAAACCTAAACTCAGCTAGACCATTGATCAATATTACACCATGTCTTCCTATGGAGGCCTCAGGAAGATACCCTGTTGGACAGCCAAATACATCAAGTGACCTTTCCTTTGATAAACAACATTTTAGGATGCTAAGACATTAAATCAATTTGGCTAATGTTAATATATGCGTTGAAATATTGATTAGGATGATCTGCCTCCTATGAGGAGAAGCTCGTTAAAAAACATAATCCCCTGAGCATCCAGCCGGCAAACAAAGATCAGACGGGCGTTTATGCTGAGGTTGACCTGCTGAATTAAAGATCAACAAAACTCTAATTTACTCTTAAATGAGCATTAATCATTAATGCCTAAATCCCACATTTAAAAACAAAGCTTTCCTTTATGAATACTATGAGTGAGATTTAGAAAGATAAAAAATCTGGGGATGATTTAGAACAGGGATTCTACAATTTAATATTTATTCTAATCATATGACACCGTATTTTTTGAAACCACTATGACTCATATCAGCCTGTGTGTTACTTCACTTTATTGCTAAGATCCTCTTTGTGTTATTTTAGGGTGATGAAATAAATAACAGAAGCTAAAACTACTAAAATTTGTGCTTATAACAACTGAAAATCTGAATCTAAGACAAATCTCACAGTGACAGACAATCATGCTGACTGGCTGATTTTGGAGAATACCTACTTCCTCTGTGGGACTATTAAGGTTTAGTACATGGATGAACTGTGCACGTTTTATGGTGAAGGTTAGTTTGTGTGCAGGTTTTAAGTGACTGAAATCTGTTGAGTGGTTTATGAGATTCTGTGGCAAATATCAGACAGACAACCAAAAACATGGAATGGAAAAAAGCAATCCCCATAATGAAGACAATACCATTAAATCTTTAATGACCTGATGAAGACACGTTAAGAAAAAAAGCAGTCTTCATCCTGCATAAGACTCTGACTCCTCTACTGCTCTATATGATTACGGCAGCGGCATAAGCACTTTTCTTTTCAAACAGAAAACATCCTGAACGTTGTTGTTGTGTGGGCCTGGATAGACGAACGTCATGTCATCTGGGTTACATCCATGACACTGCGCTATAAAAGATTTCCTTTACCTCACAATTTATTGAGAGCGCTCCGTCTAAACAGGTCGAGCTGGTTTCTCAAAGCAGCGATGGACAATGAGACCTGGGAACACGAGCATAACGTATAAATCCTTTCTGCAGCTGCATCCACACCTTGAATGCTGCTGTTGTTGCCATAAAGAAACATGCACATAAAGTCAACACAAGCAGTTTCACAAGCGTGTGTGTGAGCATGCATCGGTGCATGCAGGGGCAATCCTATTTTCCATGATGACAGTGAGGGAATCCTGTCGTGTAGCTTTGACGATGAACACGTTGAACTCTTTTTTTCTCAGATGAAGACACTTGTTGTCACTGAAAATTATTTTGTAGAAATAGAACATCCAAGATATCAGACTTTTATCTTTTTATTAACTGTTAGTACGGGCTGACTTGACTCCATTTGACCTAACTTCGCCTCGCTGATGACCCAAGTCGTGTTCTCTCTGTACATCTCGTATTACAGCGCTGATCTCCAACATTACGGTGGATGCTCTGCTGGCTTCCAGACACAATGGCTGAAAATTACAGCTCTCATTGTATTTCCTACACTTTTGTACTGTATCTCCCCCCGGCCTTGTCTTTTCTATCCAGCTCCCCTGTCGCCTTCTGTCCCCTCAATCAAAGCAGAATAAGATTTAGAGAGGAGGTAAACACTCTGGTTTTATGATTGGGCCCCTTCTGACGGCGTGGCCTGTATAATTGAAAAGCCCTTGGTGACTATTTTAAGACACTAGTGGGAACAGATTCCCATGTGTGCTCCATGACTGGGAATGGGGCTTTCTTTTTTCTCTCGCACGGATTGCTATATGGGTATGGTGTCTTTGGCTTATTCTGTTCTATGATTATCACATTGCATTGAATAAAATCAAGCTGAAGCGTAAAACAAATATCTGTCATCTCACCGAGCCAGTCTTCTGTCTTTCAGTCATGCAACAAAATAAGAACAGAAAATGTCATAATCAAGAGAAGAAAAGAAGCTGTATTGTCACGACTGGCTGCGTGTTTTGAACAGGTTTTACTCAGACCATCTGTTCTTCACACCGCTCTACAATCCCCGACCGCCAACATCCCACAAACCAAAATTAACGTTTCACTGTGAGTAAAAAGTTTAAACAAACAGAAATATCAGCAGTCAGCATCTTCTCTCTGCCCCTGAGCCAGCCACAATGGACTCTTTGTTCCGCTGAAATTATAAACTCTTATTTTGGACTTTGTGTGTATGTGTGTGCATTCGTTTGTGAGTGTGTGAATTGGTGGCTTGTGCATCATGAGGACAATTTTTTTTTCTTTTGTATGTAAGATTTAAAACTACACATGTATTACCAAATCGTGCAAGTATGGTATGTACACAGTAAACACAAAGTATTTCTAAGGTAATTTTATTTAATGTTCTGGAACCATTTTAAGGTGGAGAAGAAGGATTACAGCACTTGTTGCCAGTTGGGCATGTGCAGTGATTACAGTAATATCATTCATATATGGACAAAGTACAAGAGTGTTGCATTATAAGTGCAAAATAGCATGTTTAGCATGTGGTGTGTTTAGATGACAGGCACATTTGCAGATATCATCACACATATCAGATTTATTTCCATATATGATTGTGGCCCAAAAAAGGTTGTTCACAACACGTATACAATTTATTCATTTCATTTATTTATTTATTTCAGACAGGACACTACTACAGAAAAAACAAACAAAACAAGTAAACAATCAAAAAGACAAAAAAATTGTCTGAAAACGAGTAGGATGAAGTATAACTTAAAAACTTCTACCTGCTACATATTTCTGCAACTCATCTCTTATTGTTTCCTGCTTGTTTCATTATATTTACCAGCTTNTGCTACATATTTCTGCAACTCATCTCTTATTGTTTCCTGCTTGTTTCATTATATTTACCAGCTTAATGCTTATATATAGATATCAACAAAGATTTACAGATAAATATAAGCATAGTTTCCAACCAACCATATATTCATATGCAGTTTAACATTATTTACCTGCCTACATACCTCATAATAAACATATATATACATATATATACATATATACACACATACTGTATATGTATATATATATCTATATATATATATAGATATATATATATCTATATATATATGCATAAAAATAACAATCAAAAAAAGAAAAACAAAAAGGCACAACCAAGAGAACCAAGAACACATTTGCTGTTCCATACTACTATATTTTTCAAGCAGTCTTTATATATATATATATATTCTTAAATTGATTCACAGTTGTACTCTGTTTAATTTCATTATCTAAACTATTCCATAAATTTACCCCACAAACCGAAATACATCTGCTCTTCAATATGTGCCACTGTGAGTAAAAAATCGTAATTGGGTCATTTGTACCTAGCCGTGTAAATGTAACCTAAGAGTTGCAATACCTGCATGGAGAAATAACTATATATATTCAATTGATGTTGCACAGGAAAATAATCAAGTAAGGAAAAGATTATTGCTGAGTAGGTACATTCAAAGCAGCCAGAGGATGTAAAAATTTGAGGAATATGAGCATACATACAGCAGGGCAACAGTCAGTCCTGTTCATCAAAATGCGGCTTGTTTAATAACTCATGATTTAGCTTATACAAAGGCAAACAATACTAATCTTAACAATTTGAGTTAAATGGAACACAGACAGTTTTACTATGTACTTAATAAAAAGGCATTTTAGGCTCATGGGATCAACTGTGTCATTAGAAAATTATTGTTGAGATTGAGAATGGATTAAGACATTTCTGGGTGTGTCATTTGTGTAGGTGCAGCTTCAGGGTAATGTGTTGTTTATTAAAGCTGCAGTAATTTAGGAGTGAAGCATAGATCTATAGGGTGTATTGTTTCTCTGATGCCAAATCAGCCTTTAAATTATAACTCCTGTGATTTAACAGTTTTCGTTTTTCTCTTTCTGGTTCTTTACATCAACACTCACTCAAACGATCACAATGGTTACATCATATCTGACGTCCTGGAAAATGTTTAAGTTCTCCAATGTATTAAGGAGGAGCCATAAATTTAGCCTGTGGGACATTTGTAATATTGGCTTATACTCACAGTTAAAGATTTACCATTTAAATGAGAGAAGCTTCAGAGAGGTCACAACTATGTATGTATATATATATATATATAGTCAAACAAAAAACTTTATGAGACCTATGGTAAACAGATCTATTTTATATACAGAAATATTGCCCAATAAAGTCATTTAAGGAACATTAAGGCAGGGTAACCCAACTCCAAGAAATAAGCTTGTTCCCACATGAAAGACGAACTCTGCTCTAATTCAGCTTTCCATAATGTCCTAAAATGCATCTAGTTGCATTCTCAATAGGCCTACAGATGTCTGTTAATCAGGATTTCAGAATATATTAAGTAGCATTCTCAATTCTACTTACAGAATGTGAATGACTGAGAGAAACAGACAAGCAAAGACATCAATTCCAACTTGTGAAAAGTATTAAAACAGACACTCAAGTTAAAAGAGATGGAAAATAAAGGCAAAACAACTTCATTTCTGCTCTTATTCTATTACCAAGCACGAATGAGGCACACCAATACAAGCCAAAGAATAGGTATAATAGGTATAATCAAAACAACAGAATATTCCAATCATACAAAACATGGAGCAGCACTCAAATCAAACTGTATAATATTAGTGGACATAAAAGGTACCCAGGCTTTCCAGGGAATGTGTAATTTAGCACCGCTTACTTTATGGTCCTTTAATACTCTAATGCAGACTCTCTAACCATGTAAAGGTTAGACTGCAGGCCGTGACCACAAAAAGGTCACATCTGCAGGTTTTTTATTCCAACCAAAACACTAAACTAGCTAAAATCACTTCTTTCAGTTCCTTCTTTTAGGTTGTGAATCACTGAAATCATCTGGCATAAGTTTGACAATTCTGCACTGATAACGATCTTTCACAGGCAACGATTCATATTCTATCATCAAAACTATCCAATCTTGAAAACTAGAGGGCCCTCAGAGAGCTCATATCTCCACCAAGGCCCAACAGTCATCTGATTTTACCAATATAAAGCTGTAATTCTTGTAAATATGTTGATTTGTTCTGCTGAATCATCATTTTAGCTACACATTAGCAGCAGTTGCATGTTTCTAGCCTTATTTGTTAATGTACCACAATGCCATAAATGTGACCCCTGGATCAACATCTGATATTGATCAGATCTGGATTAATATGTGAATCTGAGCTAAATTGCACCTGTTGATAGTCCATCGTATTGTACATGCTTGCATTTTTTTTCATTAAGCTTGATGTGTAAGCAAAAATATCAATAAATTCCCTGTCTTGTGATGTTAAAGAAAATTTGTCCCATGCATCTAAATCCTGCCTACCTATAAAATTGCTTGTTACTTTTTGAGATATTCTGCTGACAGACAGCCAAACAAACAAAAGCCCCTGAAAACACGTGCTAGCGAGTACAAAGGAGCTCCTCACTGACACACAAGTTTGTCTCCAAAGTTGAAAGTTAGCCACAATCATTACATTTGATACCAGAAAAAGATCAAAGACAGTCAAAGGGAAGCCGCACTGCAGACATCAGAAACAGCTCCTCACCAGAGGTATACAGAAATAGACGCTACGCTCAAAAATCATTCCAAAGCTATGATCACAGGATCTTTCTCTATGCACTTCATCATATACGAGAAGAAGATAAAATGCGTGAGAGCAAATAAGCAAACAGGCAACTAATTCAAGATATGTTGCCAAATTTGTTACATGCAAGAAACAGAAACCACACATAAAATTAGAGAATGACTTGTTGGTGTGTCTCTTATGGCAAAAACCAGACTCACAGCACAAGACAATTAAAACACACTGTCAGCATTTTGCCCATGAGAGAGTCTATTCACATTCAACACCATCATCCCGAGACCAGAAAGTAATGATCCAAGACCCAGAGATGCCCTTTGACCCCTGAGATACTGTTTACCATAAAGTAGATGGAAATTAGAACCACCAGATAATTGAATAGGAAAAATAATTTATGTTGATCTATTTATCAATCAACCATTTATCCACCCGTGCTGAGCACAGTAGCCCAGATGTCCCTCTCCCTAGCCACATCTTCTAGTATATTCTGGGTCTTCCCTGTGGTCTCCTCCTGCCCAATGAGGCATCCAGGTGCTGTACCTGATGCCCAAACCACCTCAGTGTGCTCCTTCCAACACATAGGAGCAGCAGTTCTACTCAGAAGTCCCTCCTGACATCCAAGCTCCTTCCCCCGTCCCTAAGGGTAAGTCCTGACACCCGGCAGAGGAAACTCATTTCGTCCACTTGCATCTACAATCTCATTTCGGTCATTACCCAGAGTTAATGACCATAGGTTAGGGTTAGAACGTAGATTGACTTGTGTAGTGAGAACTTTGCCTTCAGACTCAGATTTCCTTTAATCACAACAGTCCAGCACAGTGTCCACATCACTGCAGATGCAGCACCAAACCACTTCTTGGTCTCACGCTCCATCCTATCCTCACTTGTTAACAAGACCCAGAGATACTTGAACTCCCTCAATTGGGGGAGCAACTCATTCCCCACCTGGAGAGGACAATCCACCATTTTCTGGCAGAAAACCGTGGTCATATTTGGAGGTGCTGACCCTCATCCTTGCCACTTCACATTTATCTGCAAAACCACCCAAATGAAAACTTGAGGTCAAAGCCTGATGAAGCCAACAGGACTACATTATCTGCAAAAACGAAGCGATGTAAACCTGAGGTCACCTCTTCAATCCTCCAACCTGGCCATGAAAATAACAAACACAATTGGTGACAAGGGGAATCCTTGGCCAATATGCACAAGGCTAATAAAAAACTAATTTTGATCTTAATAGCATCCTGGGAACGGCATCGTCTGAATAAGATGGAAATTGTTGTTACCCGCAGTCTACTCTTTACTTGGAAGTTGCTTTTCAAACTTTAAAGGCAAGTTTATAATTGTGACTTAACAGACCTAAAAGGATCCAGTAATTTTTCTGTTAGAGGGATACATTTGGAAATGAAGGCCAATCTGAATTCAGGAACATTAGCTACAAGTACATGCTACTGTTAAACCCCGCTGCTTTATAGCATGTATAAAGTCAAAAAAGAATGGCTTTAAAACGAAAAAAAGGTATACTATGTATACACACATCTCAAAGCACACAGATTCTCACTCACATGCATTCGCTCAGCTTGAAATCCCATCAGAGTAATCTATGATCCTTAATGCTATTGTCCTAGCTCTTCATTATAGTTAACTTAAATTAACAACCACTTCAATAACAATAAAGCAGCAGTGGCAAGCCAATGAAACACTGAGCTGTTTCCAGCAGGCTCGTCTGACCCAGACTTCACTCACACCCACCAGCATACTTTCCCCTTACATCAGCAAACAAGAAAACTGCAAAGCTTTTTATTATTCATAAAACAAGATAATATAAGCTGTCCCTGCCATTGCAGACAATGTTTTAAACTGTGCATTACGCTCTCATAAAAATCCCCTCTTTTTATTCAATACAGCATGTCTAGACTATATTTTTATTATCATTATTGCCAGTAGCTAATTAGGATTTTATTGTGTAAGTCAATTGGGGTTTTGGTGGGCCTTTGTTTTGCTAAGTTTTTGTCATTCCTCCTGTCTCTGGGGGAATGCAAGTCAACCAGTTAGTCAGCCACCTACTCAAGATTCAGAGCTGATGGAAGAACCACAAAGAACCAGGAACCGTCTGCACGACTCCGCCGGAGTCAGACTGAAATAAAAAAGAGTTTTTCTGTAAATCAGACACGCTGGAAAAAAAACTGTGCTAACAAAACACCACAGCCAGCCAGGATGCTAACCAGCTGACAAGAGATTCATATTGCCGTAGTTTGTAGTGGTCAGAGAGCTTGGAGCCTGTCCCACCACGGATAGAGCAAAAGCCACCAATCCTGGTGTGTTATTACCACAGCATTACAGCATTACCTTTTCATTCTCTCCATACTCTACCCACACCTGATTAGCTAATTCAGGTGTGTTCATTTTGAACAAAACTTGGTGCTTCTCAGATCTTGATTGGCTAAAAATCCCTGATTTAGCTAATCAGGTGTGGGTGGAGCAGGAGGAGAATGAAAATCTAGAATTCAGAAACACTGGATTAAGGCAATATATCAATCCTGCAAAGTTGTTCAGCACAACCAAGCACCAACATAGCATCAGAAAGACCAACCAATTATGTAACCCTGCCTAAGTGCTGACATTTCACCATGAAATCATTTTTCTGCCCACATCATGGTACAATTTTTAAAAATGTGTTGTACCACTTTGGAAATTGCAGGTTATGCAGGTTATGAGCATCTCCTCCATTAATGTTTCACATCACATGCAACTATTCTCTCATTGGTTACATGTTGGAAAGGCCACGGACAGATGGGTCAAAGTTGAAAGTGGTTGAACTGAGCGCAGCAGCAGAGGGGAGAATCTGATCGTGCGCATCACTCAAGGTTGTTGCCGCGAGGTTGGAAATCATCACTCAGCTAGAAACACGTAACAACATAACAACCAGCTCAGCGCAACACTCGGCTTTTATCACGTTAAAGCACACTTAATCTTGTAAGACAATTAAGCAGGGAGTAATGAATATTCAACAAACAACAGCAGCTTAATAATTCTATCCATATGTACACCTTACTCGACGTTTTTCCTTAATGGCAGTACTAATCAGAGTATAGTGTGTATGTTGGATTTAAAGGACCATACCACCCATTTTGTATGTTTGAGTCTAATATATTCAATTTTCATACACATGTAAGGTTACTGACAATCATTTCCCAAAGGAAAAAAAAATGTATTTTAGCTTTCCTGATATTTTGCAAAATCTCTTAATCATTAAAAATCAAATATTCAAGCGATACACCGACCTTAAAATCAATGTTTCGCCTGCTAATAGTTACACAGCCTTATGAAGTCACAGTCATTTAAATTTTTCAGTAAACGCAGGTCTTCTTTTGGGACTATATTCCCTGGTGGAGACATACATTCACTCTGTGCTTTTTATTGTGCTTAAATGCCAAAATTACATAACTTCTAAAAAATCCTGAATACATGTGTTGTTCACGATGATGGATTACCTGTTCCAAGAACATTTCAAATATCAACAAGTTGATTTTAATAGTGTACCAGAATGAGCTGAAACCAATGGCAGTCTGGAAGGTAGAAAAAAAAAATTTAACTCACCGTTCCAATAGTATGCTTTGGGAAAAGACTGTCAGTAACCTTACATGTATGAAAATTGAATATATTAGGCTCAGACATGCAAAATGGATCGTATGGTCCTTTAAATACTCACAGTATATTGAGTTCAGTTATATGCTTTGCTGTGAGTCACACTGAACATTTTCCCACTACTTGTGCAAGACCCGACATGATTCCTTCCCTCTCTGTAAAAACAAAAGATTAAATGTTGCTGTTGTGAAAAGACAAAACCTTTACCACCATTCTAGTGCATGAAAGAACATGATTTAATGTGTTTAATATGATCTGTGTTGATTTATGTCAAGCCTGAATAGACTTTTTTTTTGATACCATGACAAATAGGAGAATTAACTTCTATGAAGAAGATGAGGATGGATGACAGGGGTGGGGTGAGGGTGAGGGGCTTTAGGAAGGCGGAAGCTGGGAAAAAAATAAAAGAGAGATAAAAAGAAAATGAGGGAAAACTGAAACTGAAAGCAGCCCACAAGCTATATATAGGGCAGATGTGGAGCTGGCGATGCTCCCTATAATAGAGGAGGTGGTTAGTGTCAGGTTACTCTCTCTCTCTCTCTCTCTCTCTGTTCCTCTGGTAACTTTGGTCTTGGGTTGTGGCTCTTTATTTACCCCTCAGCCCTCCACATTTACCCCTGACGACGTCATCAGCATACTCTCCACTCCACAGCTGTTGAAAGTGGAGGATGGATGGGGAAGGGGGGAGGAAGGGGTGCAGGAGAAGTCACCCTCCTTTCCTTAAGCTTCCCTGTAGAATGACTTTCATTAAGGTTGTTTTTGACACCGTGACTGAGAGGTAAACAGCAGGTGTTAAAGACGGGATGCCTGAGGTGACGCGTTAAGAACGGATCGGCTAAAACAGTACATAGATTGGGTGACACCAGAACCTTGAAGCATTGTTTGGGAGAGAATTAATTCAGCTGCTCCTCTGGCACTTACATCTCCCTGCAGCTGCTAGTGTGTAGTTTTACATCTCTGTCTTTCGTGCTATCTGTTGATGTGTCTCTCTCTCCTTTTCCTTCTCTGTCTCCTTGCTCCTGATGGTGGATGAATACTCCGCGAGGTCTTTTCCTCATTAGAGCCACAAGGCTGCAGTAAACGCCACGTATCTCATCATCGTGCTGAAGATGTTGTAGATGACCAGCAAGAAACATGAAAAGAATTTAGCCCTCTTTCATAAAACTTCTTTAAGTATCAGATGACTGAGAATTTTGACCATTTTATAAATATGAAAATAATCTACATAACTTCACTCACATGTTGTTCTTAACTACAACTGAGAATTTCATTTTTTTTTTTTTTTTTTTTTTGCTACTTTCTACCCCACATTTCAAACCGATATATGCTGTACTTTTACTCCACTACATCCAGTATAGCAGATGTTTGATTACTTTGCAGATCAAAGCTGTGAACACTCAATCAATACATTTACATGCACGTTGAAACTTTGATTATACTCACAATAAAACAATAAATTGAATTTTTAAATATCTTTTAAACAACTTAATTAGATTCAAATTGGTGTAAACCTGAGTAAGCTTACTCCGAGTAACAGACCGATTGTAAATCAACACAACGAGCAGTTTTACTCTGGATACTTAAGTGCATTTTATGCTAATATGTATTTACTTTTACTTGAGTAAAACGCTGAATGCAGGACTTGATGACATCATATTCAGCAGACTAATCCTGGTAGTTTCAGCTTTATCATATACTGATATTTTTGTATGCAAAAGTTTCTGTTCTCTTCCTTGGCAACAAGCTTGACAGGGATTTCTGACACGTGTGTGTGTGTGCGCGCACATTCATCGGATGCTACAGTATATCCACAGATTTGCTGATGATCTATTTTTCATTTTTTGCACTTTCACTCCTGATGTTTTCTGTCTGTCACTCTCTCCGACACAAACGCATGCATACTTAAACACACACACTCATACAGCTGCCAAGCTGTATGTAATGGACAGAGTTGTCCTCAGATGCTTTGATTCGTATTCCTGCTGCTGTTTGCTGATGTTAAACAGTTGCCTTCTGGCCTCCATTCACCACCACTCTGCCCTGTTTCACTCCTCTACAAATCAGTAGCATGAAATCATAGTTTATTATGTCTTTTGTTGGTATTTACGATAAAGTGCTGTAATTAGTAGATAGCAAAAATTTGTAGATAATTTCATAGTGATGCTGCCTTCTATTTAGCCACTAAATAAATACCTCTTTTGTTGAAGAAAATAAACTCATTGGCTCAGGCTGTGTCAGCGGTGCCTGCAGTTATCTTCTGTTAATGACAGCTACTTTCCAGTGTAAACTCAAAAAAACACCACATTTTTCTTCATGCTATAGCAATGCTGAGTGATTATTCCGCTGATCAAAAATGCTGGCTATGCTACACTTAGCTGGCTCACTGGGCATGGGCATACCGAGGCGTATGCCCCTCAGCTTAATGATCCATGGAGTGATGATTGTTTATCTTTCTCTCTAAGGGAAATGATTGATTGGATGAATATTTTCCTTGGAAACGATTCTGATTAAAATGATGAGGCCAAGTACTTCAGACGCACAATTTCCCCACTGTATTGCCTCAGTACTGTATTCTGTTTATGGCAAACAAATCAAGATGTAGTTTTATCGAATTTGCCGTATGCAGATAGGTTTCAAACCAATGCTGAACTAAAAAAAAAAAAGTCTCCAGATTTAATTAGTGGGCTTGTGGAAAGCTGATACCCTCTATTTATTTGGCCAAACATCACATTTCCATTTGGGAGAAATGAAACACGCTCCTGCCGCGTCTTCACTGATGTTCTGAGAAGTGTTTAATTATGGCACAAATTTATGTTCTGAGAAAATGGGTCATTCAAGGTTGTTTCCCAGGCCAGAGTCAAAATTCATGTACACTCACGAGGAAACACAAGTAATATTTCTTTATGTAAATGTTATCAGATTAAGGACATAATAGTTTTTGTCCTTTTTTTTTTTAAAGATTCTTTGTGGTTTTAAAACTATTTAAGTTATCAATGCTCCTAAAGATCACAAACAGCCACTTTGGTGCCTAAAAGCAGTTAATCCCACCTTGGGGCCTAAAGGAGCTCGACTTATCTTCCTCTCTGGTGAATGGAGGGATGCACAATGAGAAGAGGGTTAAGGTGGTAACCCAAGCTCTGGACCTGTGTCGCCGGATAGCGTGCCGACCGTGAGAGGCCTAGATTGCGCTCTGTGTTTCCCGTGGCTCAGAGAAAAGAGTTGCTACTCAGAGGTGTCCGATGTCAGCGGAGCCATCAGGTGCTCTGGTTACCCGTGTGTGTGTGTGTGTGTGTGTGTGAGAGAGAGAGAGAGAGAGAGAGAGAGAGAGAGAGAGAGAGAGAGAGAGATGGAGTGAGGTTCTTTATATTAATAAAATCTACATCAAATGCATTCTGTAAAAATGACATAACATGAAAATTTCTAATTAGCTTTGGCCATTTTCTGCTATGAGTCAATATTATAAGTCATCTTTCAAAGGATGCTATATTCACATAAAAAAACACATTTCATCATATTTTCATGGGATCCTTGTGATTTTGGAACTCTTGGCAATCATATCTCCAGCCATCCTATACTTGTCTGAGGGAAAACCGGGATAAGGTGACCAGAGAGGATGTTCTGGGATAAAGTGACACAAAGCAGCAGGTGTGGGAAGAAATGGCTCAGTCTATTCTGCCCAAAACGCTGGCATTTCCCAAGGTAACCATCAATAGCTTGGATTTCCAACCGCCTACATGACCTGCATGTATGTGTGTGTGAGCGCGTGTGTGTGTGAGAGAAAGAGAGAAATGAGGGAAGGTTATAGGGTGAAGGGTCGGGGGTAACAAGAACGAGGAAGCAGCATGCCTCCAACTGTTTTCACATGTAGGTTAAGGATCCTGATAGGTAACATGATACATAAATGTATACAGGTGGAGAGTAACTATATATTTTTATTCAAATATGTACAGTTTTGAGGTAGTTTGAGTATTTCAATTTTGGGAGATTTTTACACATGTATATTTTAGAGGGAAATACTGTACTTTTTAATTGATAAGTAAAAAGTACAATTTCTTCTTTCATTTGTTTCTTATACCCTTTCTCCTTTTCCCTCATTCCCTCCTACTTGACCCTCGTTATTTACTTCTTTCCTTCCTTCTTGCCATCTTAAATTATTTCCTTCTTTCCCATCTTCAGCTGATCCTATGAAAAACTTTTTCATTATTGTGGTATTAATTATTCAAACAACCTTATAAAAAACCATTTTCACTTTTTACATTTACTTGCAGGACTTTTACTTGTAATGCAGTATTTGTCTACTGTAGTACTGCCACTTTTACTTAAGTAAAGGATTTGAGTACTTCTTTCACTGTGCATCCATATATGTAAATGCTGCCATCCACTTTAAAAGAAAGATTGTGTCTCTTATGCAAATTTTCAAATGAGAGGATTACGGTATTAAGTCAGTGTAGCACAGAGCAGTCATTATTTGGTTTATATTTCACTTAATATAGCTCTCTGTACTGGTATATTAGGAGTTTGTGGTTTGAGGATACGTTCATGATGCTTTGAAGGGCAGAAAAATTCCATTCTCTGATGTGTGTGAAGCAGTTTGGTTCAGCTCATACCCCCTTTGGCCTGTAATTAGTACAATTCTGGTAGAGTCTTTACTACAGAACACTGGGTTCTTCATACACTGTGAGAAATCTGTTTTTATTTCTCAAACTGCTGATGAGCTCGGAGCAGAATGCTTAAAAAGGACTATACCAGTGATTTCGCATGTTTGAGCACAATATATACAACCCACGTTACATTACTGCTAACCATTTTCCAAAACATACAGCAGCACATTTTGTTTTGTTTTCCCTACCTTCCAGACAGCCATTGGTTTCCATTCATGTCAGCATGCTATAAAAATCAACTAGAGACTTGAAACATGCTTGAGATATGTAATCCAGCACAACAAACCACGCCATTATTTCTTTGTCGAAGTTACTTAATTTAACCGATCCAACCTGGAGCTACACAGAAAAAAAAATGTATTTCTCCACCAGGAAATGCAGTAAAGATTAATTATTTTGATTCTAGGGTATCAATCTGTCGTAAGATGTCTTGTTTCAAGATGCTGAAACTCATTTTTGCAAGATTCCTGAAACAAATTGATTTATATTGGAAACTGGTTTGCACTACAAAGTTTTTCACTTTTTTTTTTTTTTTTTAAAGACCTTCAGTATTCAGAACAGACTTCTTGGTCTGACTCTTGAAATAAGCAAAACCATTTTGTTTTCTTGTTATAGATGTTGGGGATGTGGATGTGTCAGTCATGCAGTCCACTCTTCTATTCAGTTGCCACACCTTTTCAGACTTTGTTTCGCAGCCCCAGCTGAAAAACAGACCAAATACTTCACTAAGTATCTTGAAGATTTAAATAACCAAGCACATATGGCTCAGATCAGTTTCCTTGCATAAGACAAAATAAAATGGAATCATCTTAAAACAAGAGGTCTGAGCCTTTTTTTTTTTTTTTTTTTTTTTGCAGGGAATAACTTCTCATACAGCATGATAATACATGGCAGCCTCGTCAGTCTCCCACAATACATGCTGAAGGGAGAAAAGCTGAAAACAAATATGCTTACTCAGTTTCCCTGGATTCCCTCTGATGTGTTCCTCTGTGTGTGTTGCCAAACAAACAGCATGATTTTGTCATCATTATCCATTTTTTCCCCCTCTCCTTTCTCCTTGGCTGGCAGAAAGCCTGGTTGCTGTGATATGCTGTTTTGTTTACGTTGTGCTTCAGTAAAGGCATCATCAATATGCGTCCAGCGACCCTCATGGGGAAGCATTGTAAATGTCCCAGAAAGTGTACTGACATAAAAAGGGAGTTTATGTGGGGGAAGAAGAATGAGAGAGTTTGGCTGCAAAACAAATGTCACAAGCATCTGCTCATCTGTGATGCAATTCCACCAGGCTTGAAGCTGTACGTAGTGGGAGCTTTACGGTTTCATGGAATGAACCAAACCCTTCACCTAGAGGTTGCACAGGGAAGTCAAATGTGGACATGTGCAAATCTGATGAAAAAAAGAGTGTGCAACAATATCTATGGCAACAAAACATAAGTGTGCTCCTTTTACACAACCTTTAAGCACTGAGTAAATGTGTGCTATTATGTACTACATTTACATGCAGCGAACAGGTATAACACCACAGTCACAGGGCGTGATGCCCAGTCATTCCACTGCTACCCAGTGCCAAAAGGAAGACTCCCCACACCTCGATATTGTCTGAGTCAGCAGAGCTGGGAGAGCACCCTGCAGATTAAAACATGTTCGTGTGACCGAGGCAGAGCAGAAATGAGCGTGAGATGTGAATTATACACAGATAATGCAAGACCTGAAGCCTGTTAGCAGCTTTAATGACAGCAACTAAGAGGGAGTGAGAAGGTAATCAAGAGACAATTATGTAATCATAGAATTACATGGAGTTAAAGGGACTAGCGTAAGTGTTACGATACAAAAGAACTGACTGTTCTTTGTAATAAAAAAATAAATACTCTACTTTTCTGTCATCAATCCATCCATTTTTTTTACTGCTTATCCAGGTCTGGGTCACATAGGCAGCATGCTAAGGAAAGTAGTCCCTATGTCCCTCTCCCTCACCATGTCCCCCAGCTCTTCCTGGGGATTTAAAAACATTCCCAGGCCTGATGGGATATACTATATAATCCCTGCAGCAATTCTGGGTCTGCTCTGTGGTCTTCTCTCAACTGGAAGTACCCATGGTACCTCCACAGGAGGAGTCCAGGAGGTATTCTGATTTGAAGCATGCTCCTTTCAGTGGGAAAAAACAACAGTTCTACTCTGAGCTCCTGTCCTAGCTCCTCATCCTTTCCCTAAAGGTGAGTCCCAACAACTTGTGAAGGAAACTCATTTTGGCCATTTGTAACCACAGTCTCACTCATTCAGCCAATATGCAGACTTCATGACCATAAGTGAAGGCCAGAAAGTATATTGCTGGTAAACTGAAAGCTTCACCTTCAGGTTCAGCTTTTAACACAACAGTGTGATAAAGCGTCTATCCCAATCTACCTACAATATCTACCTCTCACTCCATGCTACCCTCACTTGTGATACTTGAACTCTTTCACTTGGATCAGCAAGTTGCTCCTCACCTGGTGGGGATAATCTGTCATTTTCCTCAGATTTGGAAGTGCTGACCCTCATACCCGCCACTTTGCAATCAGCTGGAAACTTCCCCAATGCATACTGGAGATCATAGCCTGATAAAGCTAACAGAACTATATCATCTGTATCGTTTTTTAAAGTTTCACAGTTTTATTTGTCACATGCAGTCATACAAGTATAACATGATGTTTTTTTCTGTAGCTTCCCCCACTGTGCTTCTGAAGATATTAAAAAAAAGATAAAATAAGAAAAAGAAAAGAAAAGAAAAAGAAAAAAAAGATAAAATAAAACAAAATGAAAATAAGGATAAGGCAACCAGAGCAAAATTAAGAATTGAAAACTGTACTGCGTGCAGTGCCCGCTCAAAATGTGCTTGTTCGGAATGGGCCAGACTTTATGGTGTGCGCTGCAGCCTGCCATAATTTTGTTCTGCACATTCTCATGAGCTAGCTTTGTTTGCTGTACAGGGTTGGGTTGTGACCATGCCACTGGACTGGAGCTTATGCTGCCACACCTGGAGTGTATCCTGCCACACTGACTACTTTACATCCTTGGGTTCTGAGCAATGAACCTGCCGAATATCAACTTCGTACAGTGTCGGATTCTAGAGATATTGGTGCCACAGACAGACAGAAAGAGATTTCTGTCTTTATAGTTAGATAAGTATGCAGTATGCATCTGCAAATAGAAAGACATGCTCCTGAGATCTCCAAACTGGATGGATGGATGGGTGGGTGGATGGATGGATGGATGGATGGATGAGGTAGTGAGTAGGTAAAAGTGTCAAAGTGACAGTAACAGCTTAGTTTCAAGTCTGAAGTTCCAGTTACTGGCACCAGTAAAAGTTTTTCTCATATTTTCAAAAGAAAGAAAGAAAGAAAGAAAGAAAGAAAGAAAGAAAGAAAGAAAGAGAAAGAAAGAAATTGAATTGATCACGACAAATATGGAAATATCACCCACCACAGTTAATGGACCTAAATTTGATGAAATATTGCTGGTTACATATAAAATATAATTGGGACCCATTTAAATTTTTATGTGACATAACAAAAGCTCTGACATCACATCGCTTCGCTCCCTTCATGAACGTTGGAAATATTGACACTCTCATAATTTTATTACAGGATTTATGACATCCACTGTGGCATACATTACATGTCACCTGCGTTTTAGTGGCCAAACTTGTTCCTCGGCTCGTTTTAAACAGCTGTGCAGCGTCTCACATGCAACCGGACACTGATGTAGTTCACGGCATGTTTCAAAACGCCGTTTGGAGATATGAAGTTTTATATCAGTCATATTCTGGAATGGCTCATGGAAAATAACTTCTCCTGATTTGTTGTTTGGTTCAATGGTAATTTATGGACATTTATTGATGGATATCTGGAGACTGTAAGGTTGAGACAGCAATCAAATCTGAAATATTCTTGACATAATGAGCTGAGAAGATATTTGGGAAAGCTGTAAGCAGACAGAATCAAAGAAAACATAGAAAACAATCAAAACATAGAAAACATAATTGTTTTCTATGTTTTGATTAGAAAAATTGATTTTGACTGAAACAGGAACTCTTATCTGTCTGAAATATAGGGCATGAAATACCATAACTCCTCTTCTTATTATTGTAATAAACAGACTAATCATATTAATCTGCTAATTGAAATTTGCTATTAAGCTGAAATTTAGCAGTAATTAAACTTGGAGTAAATAAATTCATCTTTCTGACCTGCTTATTTAGGATCACGTGTCACGTTTAGGGTCACAGATACACAGGAAAGAAGGCTGGGAAACAGCCTGAGTCCATCACATGGTATACAGAGTAAATACAGCTAAAGAAACTCACTCACACTTTCATTCACACATTTCTTCATGTCTTCGCCTCTAAAAGCCAAACTCCCTGACACATGCATGCACAGATTCTTTCACAAGTGCACAAACAAAATACACTTAGAACCAGACTAACTGAATGCATAAGAAATCTATTAAAATTATTGACATAGTTTCCAAAACCTTTAGCATTCATCACTGCTGCACCTTTTAATAATTTTGTCGCAGGTCTTGGACCTTTCTTGGCTGACGTTGCGCTAATAGAAACCTTCAGTGTGAATCAGAGGTTTGGTTTATCTGGATGTTATAAAGCTCTAATATAAACAACACAGCAGCTGAACTCAAGCATTTTGTAGCGGAATGTCTGGGGAACACACGCTTTACTGTAATCTGACCTGAAGGCAGATTCTTGTCAATACATTAGCATCAGAGTTTAAAAGTTGGTTTTGTTTTGGGGTTTTTTTTTCCTGTCACTCTACAGAATTCAAAGGGAATACTTCTTTTACATATTTGCTAATATTTTTGATGTCCTGGAGCTAGGCCATATCCCTAACCTGATCTGTCATTTGGCTGCATAGTTTTTGTTTTATATCATGTTGCTCTTGTGTAATGTATCCAACAGTCTGAGGTCAGAGCTGTTTGTTAGTCCAGAGAGAGTGAGAAATTGAGAGAGAGAGATGATGACAAACAAGAGGAGAGAGGAGAGGAGAGAAGCAGATGCTCCCTCAGGAGGAGGGTTGTCCTACCCACCTCCTCCTCTATCCCTACATCCCCCATCCTAATTCTAGAAGCATATGGACACTAAAGAAACACCACAGGACGAGGGATGCAGAGGAGAGGACAGAGATAGGAAATAGGAAGAGGCAAGAAGAAAGAGTGTGGGAGGAAATACGTGAAAAGTGGTAAAAACAGAAGGTGGAGGTGGGAGAGAAAGGAGAGAGAGGTGTGAGAAGGACCTCATGTGTTAAATGAGAGTGTGTTTTTTCTGAAATTAGAGCCAGGATGTGATTGAACCATGGAAAATAGCATGCATAGCATCATGCAGAGGCAGCGGGCAGCTCGCCTGCTGAGGCAGAGTGCGGTGAGGATATCCTTGGCTTAATGTGAACCTCTCCTGAGTCTAATCACAGCTGAACAGAACAAAAAGTCTCTGAGGCTCTGCAGACTAATGTGCCATGTGCTTTGATTGACTGATTGGACATGTTAACCAGTTGGTTTACAATTAAAGTTCTGCTTTTAAGCCAACAGGGCAAAAAGGTCACAATTCTAGATGAAATTTGTTGCTGTAGCTGGACAGGCTGTGCGGATGGATAAATGGTTAAAATAACTATTTCTATGAGAATGGCAACATATCAACCATTGTAAATGTTTGATACGAGGTCATTCTCTGCATGATGCTGCATTGTGCTTCCCTGATGTTCGTCTTTACTTTGCTTACCCTCAAAACTGCAGGAAGTCTCAAGTCATGAATACAATTAAATAATCAAAATAAGAAATTTGGGTTTTATTACCTGGTAAGGGAAGAAAGGAAGACATACCAGTATGTATCAGCCACCAGGATGTCATGAAAGACAGGACAGGACAGGATAGAATAGGGTGTAACATCACGTTTGTCTCTTCAGCATGTTACCTCTGTGACAGCTCTGTTGACTGAATGTTGGAAACCATAAAGGCACGATGCTGCATTAATGCAATTTAATGCACTTTCTTATGTTGATGCCTTGCATTTGAATCTTTGTCCAGTCTGAGTAATGAATAGCAAACAACCTGCTTTCATTCTTAATTTTGTTTTTTTCATCTCCAAAGAACACCAATACTATACCCAAAATGAGTCATACATTACTATCTGAATGAATTGAATTCAGATAGTAATGTATGACTTCTGCAGACATGAATGAATTCATGTCTGCAGAGGTCAACAGAATTTATTTTGGCCATTCTCAATCAGGACTTTTGCAACTGTCATTAAACCCCAGATGTTGCCTCAAGTGGTACTGATGAGCTCATTTCATTGGCAAAATGACAAATCAACTTTCTTTTCACTCACAACCAAATAGCATCTCCACATGATCGCCTGAGGTCACTGTCAGTGTTATTTATCAGCTGAGACTTTGTAACCTTTGACCTCTGGCGACGAAAGCTATATAAGAGCGTGCATTCGTTTCATAAGAGGTATGGCTCCTCTGAGCTGCCTCAAGGTGACGCGTTGAGTCGGGAATGTGCTGATTTCAGATGTGGCGAATGGCAGCCGCGATGATTATCAAAATCATTACACTGCTGTTATTGAAACCATGTTTCTCTTTGCAGGAGAGCCTCGATCCATACTCAAGAAGCAGCTGAACCGCAGCAAAAGTAATAGTGAATAATTAGTAGATTTAAAGGGTGATTTATAAGCTTGTGATGATTCAGATTAACATTTGGAACCGGAAACAGTGACACATGATGATAGAGCACAGACTGATGGATTCCCCTGATTTTCTGGCTGCACAAATTCAGCTTTTAATTAGTTTTGTGGAAGGAAACATTGTATTTCATGGTATGAACAATCTTTTTGTAGTGTCTTGTTGAAATTTTAATTCTGGTCCCACTGTCCCTATTTGAGATTCCAGAGAGATAAAATTAAATTAATATTTGCTTAGTCATACAAAACACTATTTTCCACTTGTTCATAATTTAAAATCACTTATGTAGACAATTAAAGGTTTGTCAGAAAATAGACAGAAAATAATGGCGCACAACAAAATCATATACATATGTTAAATTGGGTATTAAACCAATCATACAATGTGCAACATCACACTGAAAAGAAAAACAATGCAACCCATCTGAGACTTTATATTGGCTTAGAATTGTGTTTTTTGGTATTTCCCCAAGATGAATAGCAGGGCTTTGTTCATTTCCTGTGCTTAATGTCCTCAGAGAAAAACATTTTTTTGCAAATGGCAATTCATGTCAAGACATTATTTCAAGTGTAGCATCATTTCTGTGAAATTATTGCAGCTTATTAGGAATTAGAAATGTTCCCTCGGAAAGGCAATAAATCATTTTCACAATATTATTGGGCAATTTACTTTACAAAGTCATCATGAATCTTTGTTAAATCAACATTGTTACAGAGATGAATAGGATTCCTTTGGGAACCTTCTGACTGGCCACAATCAATCTTTCGGTGTCAGGGGGAAAATTTCGGAGGTGGTTAGCACATTAAGTCATTATAGTAATTATAACTTCACTGTTTGTGCTCAGATAAGTCTAAAAAGTGTTGTAAATACAAACCTAAACATAATGTTTGATAATGCTGACTAGCACAATTAGATCTCCTATTATTGCTATAACACCACAATGACAAACTAGACAATCAAGCTGATTCGTTGCTGCAGCTGAGACTATCCAGTACAATATATAATGTAGATTGCATAGTAAAATACTGTATCTTGCAAAGAAAAATAAATTTGTGTGCGTTATGTATGTCTAAATATGCATGTTTCTTTAGTTTTTTTGTGTGTGCAAGCTGTGTATGTTTAATAAACTGTCTTACAGCAGTGCGACTCTGAGTCAGTGCACTTTTTTAAATTTTAGGCCTGAATCTCTCAATTCGGAGTAGGTATTTTCAAGATAAACAACATCTGTGAAAACTGGATGTTAATATTAATATAAAATAACCAAAACGACATATTCTATGAGTTTTTGTTTATTCTTCCTTGTCCTGACATCACAAATTAAAGCAGTATTTTGTTCAGCATTAGCAGCTGGCAAGGTTTATTTACAGCTTATTTTGCAGAAAGCATGGAAGCACTTTGTTGGCCAGTTTTAGTCCTA
Organism: Lucifuga dentata; assembly: GCA_014773175.1. NCBI lineage: Eukaryota > Metazoa > Chordata > Actinopteri > Ophidiiformes > Bythitidae > Lucifuga > Lucifuga dentata. The sequence continues at coordinate 43,983 of VXCM01001900.1, forward strand.
TCATAATAAAACCAAAGAGAAATCTGGAAATGACACAACATAATTAAAGATGTTATACTGAATACTGAACTGCTAAATCTTCTTAAGTGTTAAATTTACTCTAGAAATGACATTTATGGCTACATTAACTTTGCAAAATGTAAACATAACTGGATTTTGTAACAGTGTGTACCTATTTTCTGTGGTTCATGTCTGTGTGTGCAGCACTAATGCTGCTGATGGTTTGTACCAATTATCAGAGGTGGGACCAAGTCCTTGTTTTGCAAGTCAAGTCCTAAATCGAGACAGGAAAGTCACAAATCAAGTCACAAGGTTGGAGTTTTTCCTTCAATCAGGGAAGTTATTTTGATAGTTAGCTTGCTAGCTAGCTAGCACTACTAGCATGCTAAACATTAACTACAACATATTATCCTTGAAATACTGGTCATTGTGCAACAATTTCCCAAAGAAATTCCCAAAGATATTCCATCACAACCGTTTTGTTGTTGTGAACAGAGTTTTTGTAAGCAAAGGTTCTTAGCTTTGGTACCGTAGTTAATAAATTTAAAGTGACTCTATGAGTCAACTGTTGTTTTGACTCTGTTGTTAGCATTTGTAACTTGAAACTTGGGAAATGAAGAACTAATTAGCTGGAAACGGAGAGTTGATTCACTGTACACTTTTTTTTTTTTAATGTTCCGTATAATTTTTAATATTTGTTTTGGAGAAGGTTAAAAAAAAAAAGTCTTTCCAAGTCAAAAGGCTCAAGTGCAAATAAGAATTCCTTAGTCGTGCTAAAAATTTGACTAAACACATTCAGGAGGGCTTTTGTTAAAGATGACCATGATGAAGTGCTAATAGCTAAAGGCATTCCTTGTGAAATTTAGAGTGTGTGGTTACAACCACAAAAATTTATGGCATATTTTTTAGCTTTATTGCTCATTCATCTTCTCAGTGCTGATCCTAACATTTTGGAGGTCCTAAGCAGATTTTAAACTTGCCTCCAACCCCCTATAGTCATAGCAGTGAACAAAATAAAACATTTGTCACAATGCTATAATGCCATCATAATTTGCTTTGAAGCCAGCAAAGTTGCATATTCACTTTATTCCAACTCATGGATGAACATATGAGATGTGAACCAATTTTATCATAAAATTTTTGTGATTTTTTTTTCTCCCAAAATACAGATTGCATTTTGTTTCCACTAATTATGTGAACGTGATTTTCCTTTGACTTAAAACAGTTCGTGTTTGGGCTGAGAACAATTATTATGGTAAAGGTAAAAGTTAGGGAACTCTACCTTTGGATAAAGTTATGATGTGTTATTTAAAATGAGTGAGTCACAACAGAAAACTTCCTGACACGATCTGAGATTTGAACCCGGGTCGTCAGAGTTTAAGAGCATATCCACCCATCCACCAGCCCAACCACAACAGCCTTACTTTCCACCATGTTAGTTCAATGTCAAACCACTGGCTGTCTCTAACTGTGTTTCCTTCACATAATCTTTTTGTGGTGGGAAAAAATACTTCTGGCACTTTTAAAGGCAGAGCATGCCCACTTTATGAACATTTTGGGAGGGAATTATTGATGTGTAGAGGGGGTTTGTGTGAAAAGGACTGCTCATAATGAAAAGTGAGAGAAATTGTCCAAAAATGATCTCTGATTGTTATATAAAGTTCTCTGTGTCTTTCTGTCCCAAACAGCTCTGACAGAGTTCTTAATTAGAGCCAGATAAAAGAGTTGCCAAAATTCTTTTCAATGGTTTAGTGAGTGCTGATGTCAGAGAAGCAGTGGAGGTGAAAGTTGAAGCCCATGATTCATTTTGCCTGTTAGAATATAAAAAAAGTGTGGCTGTAACTCATATGACTTATTTATTTTCGACAGTCTTCTGTAAGTTTAAATCTGCATAGCTGCTCACTTATTTAGATTGATTGTTTTTTACTCGAAATTTAATAAAAATCTAATAAACTTGTAGGTTTTTATTGTTGAAAAACTGGAATCAATCAGGTAGAAACAATTAAGTGGAACACAGGTTTTACATTTCTGACTCGAGATGCAACACATCGACTTTTACACACACACACACACATACACACACAAAGAGAGAAGTTTTTCACTATGGTGCTAAATCCTATCAAGCCATGCTGATCCCACTGCCTACTTCTTTCTAGAAGTCTTCATTGGTCCAAAATTGGGTCAAAAAACCCAATTCTCCAAAACTGATCTGAAATCAGACCTGTACAAACCTACCTAGACCCTACAAGCAAAATTTAATTTTCAAAAAAAAAAAAAANAAAAAAAAAAAAAAAGAAAAAAAAAGAAAAAAAAAAGTAGACCAAAGGACAGCTGAACCCAAAGCAAAACAGACCAGAGAATAATTAGACCCGATCCAAAATGTGGTTGATCTGAACAGACCAAACTAGAGAGAGAGAGAGAGAGAGAGAGAGAGAGAACACCNAAAAAAAAAAAAAAGAAAAAAGAAAAAAAAACCTAAAACCACCCAAATTTTTTTCCTGCACTTTAGTTCGATCTTTAGTTTAGTTCTTTTCTTTTGTTTATCTCGCATCAAAAAGCATATCTTCCTCCTCTGATTATGAAGCACCACATCATCAGAGCTGATAGGGATTACGCTCGGATCCACTCAGGTATAAGACAAATTGACACACACACTTGAGACATGAGGCAACAGCACGGAACCCGAACCAACACATTTAGACTAAATATAATTTGGACCCAACCTGACTTGGAATCTGGAAGTTCCACAATAGAGATGGAAAAATCCTCAAAAGAGTGCCAAGGAAAGACTTAAACAGGAGTATAAAACAATAAAAGACCACAACAGCAGAAGTGGATCAGACCAAAAAATGTTCACACTCCTGGGCAGTTAATTTACAATGGAAAGAAAACTGGGTTGGTACGGTTCAGTACGGTTCAGGTAGAATTCACCGAGCAGTGGAAAAACAGTGAAAGAGAAAAGAAAGAATAGAGATAGAGATATCGTCACAAGTTTTATGAACGTTTTTATTAGTGTCATCTTTTGGCCACACATGGCTTAGATTACTGTGAAGTCAGAGGTCATCACACAGCTTAATCAGCCAATAATAAGTGTCAGCATGACCTCTCACCTCCACCATCTTTAGCGTATGGCTCTATGTATCCTATGGCGTTGGTTTTATTAGCCATAATATTTCTCTATTGCTTATATTATGCTTCCTCTCTCTAAGTTCCTTCACTCATTTGTTCTTCTTTCTTGACTTTTCTCAAGAAACGATCCATTCCAAATTCATCTCCTTCTCTAAGATGTCCTCACCTTGTGTCTTTTCTTCAACATCCCACGTTAAATCTTTATAAGTGAGAAATACAGCCTCATCTTGCCTCTCGATAAATACTTTAGAAAATATATGTGGACGGTATGATGCACCAGCGAGGTTGAGGCTGTGTCATATGGAAAGGAACGAGTAAACATGACACCCTCAGGAGAGATAAGTCCGACAGGCCCCCCAGACGTCTGTGTGTTCAGCAAATGTGATTAGGGGTCAATTAGGGGAAGAACATTTTGACACGTCTTATATTTGGAGTGAGAGGAATGGATTATCAATGCTGGAGGAAGGAGGTTGATATCTAAATGAGTGTGCATTTCACCATATTGTTAATACCTCCTCTTCGATTGTGCAGCTATTGTGAAGAGCATGCTTTCATTACAATGAGTTGCTCATTGCCGAATGTAAATAAGTTATAATTTTTCAGGCAACATCTTGGTTTCCTGAGTCTTTCCTCTCTTAATTTGGAGTCACTGAGAGGATTATTATGTCAGAAGAATGTGGCTTTTGACAAATCCTTGGCAGGACGAGGCTTTAATTTTCTTTAGGAATCAGTCAACAGCACTACAAGCTCTGGTGAGAAAGTGCACTTACACTACGTACATGACCTCACATTTCTACATGCGTATATAGAGTCAGTAATGTGCCGTGGTTTCCTGCGTCACTGGATCACTCTGTGAAACCACTAAAGCAGAGCTGGAAGTCTTGTTTTGGTAAACACTTCTCTAGAAACCACCCTGATCAGAATGTGGCCCAGCGGCTGCTGCCAGAATTAATATGTGGTTAATGACATGGTCTGGCAAGCTGCCCTTGGACTATTGATCCAATGTGGATTCTTCCAGTCCACTTTATTACCCTAATGTAAAACATTCATCACTGAGGATTTCTGCTGTCCAATTCAGTTTAATACATGAAGTATTTTCCCTTTGGCAGCCACAAGGTTCTCCAGCAGAACCTGCATTCAGATCAACAGATTTACATCAGATTTACATATTTCAGTCCTTTAGACTCTTAAGTAGGTCAAAGGCCATTGGCTGCAGGCCTGGTGCTGAGGCTGCTTCGATTATATAATGAGATAGACAACATGTGGTTATCTTCTCAACTAATTCTCACCATTTCAGGCCACATAAGGTTAAAAAAAAAAGTGCGAAAAACAGCTGAACGGTATAAAGCAGATCTAGAAAAACAAATTTATCTCTTGCATTATGTGCCTGGGTAATTAGTGCATTGCTTAAGTGAATGTGAAAGCTACACGACAACATCTGGAGGCGATCTAAAGAGAAACGCAGCATGATGTTAGTACTAATGCCTGACAGCTAATGGGATGGAAAGAGGGTCCCCAAAAACTAGATAGCACTGAATTAATCCACTTGTAGAATGAATTTACAGAGTAAAAGAGGTGAGGCCTGTCACAGGATTGGAGGGGTCTCTCTCTCTCTCTCTCTCTCTCTCTCTCTCTGTCTGTCTATCTGTCTCTGGGCTTGGCTCCAGGTGTGTTGTAACGCTGTGGTGGTTTCCAGCTTATAAGCTCGCTACACAGGCGCCACAGTGCTGGGGTTCCTCATGATAACGTTTCATAAACAGTTGGTTTTGATGAGCCACGGCAACTTCAACTCAGCACAGTGACAGTGACACACACACACAGAGTCTGAACTGTCATCAAGGATGTTCGCTGCAAAAACAGGAATTCAATAAAGTCTCAAAATCTTGTTTTAAGTTGATCTGATCTTCTATTTTCTTATCCAAGCACCATCTGCACTAGATTATTAGACTCAACATAATTGGTCTTGATTTGTCTCCATAAGTAATTCAGTCTATTTTTCATCTGGAGCTGACTAGAAAAGACAAGGCTGAAAAGTAGATTAGATGTTTGACACATGAATATCCCAAACATCTATTACTGTATATGAAAACAAGATGGTTTTGCTTATTTCAAGAATCAGATCAATCCTAAGTCAACTGAGTCCTGAAAATCTTATTTATTTTAAACAAAATCTGCCAGTGCAGTGAGATTATTTCAACCCATTTCCAGTACAAATTCCTTGTTTCGGTAATTTTGTAGAACTGGGCGTTAGTGGGTTGAAAGAACACAGAATCAAGCAGATCTCTGCGCTAGAAAAAAAAAAAAAAANAAAAAAAAAAAAAATAGCACTTTGAATCTAAAAATTTTTCAACACATAATTTTCATGTGATCCATTCTTGATTGTCACACAAGCTGCAAACAAAAAATGTCACCTGAGAAACAAGGTGTAGTTTATTATTTACATGGCTTGGCAGTAATTAAAGACTTTCAACATATTACATGTTAACTCAAAAAATAAACAGAGTTAATCTAGTTTTTAGCTTTAACTAATTAAAGTAAAGCTTAAACTAAACAGGCACAAGTTCTTTATTTCTAGTTTTATGGTCAGATAGTCTTTCTGTGGTTATGTTTTTATGCTTCTTTTGTGAAATCTTATTGCATCATTCTCCCTTTACCCCATTGCCAGACACATTAAAAGCAATTCAATCAACTTGTCAGTCCACAACGTGTTTCTGCACAGAATGAAGATAAAATACCACAGTCTATCATCTTGTTATTTACATATAACTCTATAAATCCAGTCTCCTCACTTTTCATCTCCTTTCTCTTTTTATCCCCAGATCTTACTTCTTATTTCCCCTTACCCTTTCTGTACAAAAACCAACTATGCAATTTTCTTTCTTTACCTATCTTCACTTTTTGCACCATTTCTCCCATCTTTCCCCACCCCAAAATGTCCCACCCTGTCCTGCTGTCCGGTCCCATCCCGTCCCATCCAGTCACAGTCACGCCTTGCCTATCCTGCCATCCCAGCCCATCCTGTCCAGCTCCATCCGTACCACGCTTTCCTATCCTTTCCCTTATTCCTTTCCTCTGACAGCCTAGCCAACACAATCCTGTTTCCTCCCTTCCCTTCTCCCCTCATCTCTCCACTTATCCTATTTCAGACTCCCCCTCTCTTTTCCCTCCTTAACAAGCACCATCGCTGTAATATTTACCTCGCAGCTGAAATATTGACAAACACGATATGAATCTGTCCAGAGAGCCCATTATAAACACCACTAAGTAGCCACAGAAAGCCAAGCTGTGTCTGACTCAGATTGTTTGAATTAGAGCAATTGCGTCTTTTAGCCTCCCCTCTGTTTCCTCTGCATGCACAAACACACACACACACACACACACACACACACACACACACACACACACACACACACACATACGCTGACATGTGCGAAGGGCCAAGGAATTGTTACAATCCAGCTGCCTCCCATCCGAGGCTTGTCCACCACTGCCAAAGTACGACGATGCTGATGATGAATTTGCACTGGACCGCATGCCAACATTGGTCCCATGATGACATCACAGGCTGATGTCATGCAGACGGGTGTGGTGATTGGACAGGCTATGCATGTGCATGTGTGTATGTGCATGCCTGCTAGGGCAGGGTAAAAATATGCAGTTTTCTCTGGGGTTCTCTGCAGTCAGTCTGAGTTCTGGATGGACTCTCTTTATTACATCTGTACTACAGGAGGAAAACATTGAGGAAAAGAAAGAGGAGGAGGAAGACGAGGTGGATGAGGAAGAGGAACAGCAGAGAGCGGGGAGGAGATGTAAAGGTGGAAAAAGTAAATGAGCCAGAGAAATGGAGAACAAAATTGGAAAAAAAAGAGTGGTGGTAAAAACAAGACAACAAACAATGAGATGCTGAGATTCTTCTTCTGTGGTTACTAATACTGTTGCAGTTTTCTTACATCTACATACAGTATGTAGTAATTTATAGTACACAGTAATAATGAGTTTAAAGTTTACACGCCCTGGTATGAGACATGCACAACACTGGAAACCTTTGAACACCGTGACCATGCACAAAAGGAATCCAAAAATGTGTGCACACAAAATTCACACATACACAAAGACACACACCTGTGACACCATGTTTTATCTAATCTCCTGTAGTTGTGAGTGTATTCTCCTTAAAGTCTCTTCCTGTCAGTGGGCTGAACCTGCTGGTATTTGTTGGACTTTGGTTAGCCTCCTTGTGGCATAGAATTGCACCACAAAACTCCTACACAGTCCACTAGTGATAAGCAAGTATCAGCAGTTGTGGTTTAACATAAATGATGTTGTCATGGCAAAGAACAGATACACAGTTATATGCTCAGCAAGGGCATAGAGTACATGGTATGAGGAAAAAAAAAGGACCATTTGTGGAAGTAACAGTAGCAACCAGGTAGACAAACTTGTTTCATGGAGATAGAGGCGAGGACAAAAAGTTTTTATCAGATGACAGGCTGGGGATGAGTCATATGTGGGTGAAAGCACAGAAGTAGGCCAGTCTAAGAATGAGAAAGAATGAGAGAGAGAGAGAGAGAGAGAGAGAGAGAGAGAGAGAGAAGTATTCAAGAGTAAGCATGGTGTTCACAGGGCTACACTACAATAAGTTACAGCAGAGGAGTGTCACTTTTACATTATGTTGGGTGTGCATATGCATAGCTGTGTATATGTGTGTGTGTGTGTGTGTGTGTGTGTGTGTGTGTGTGTGTGTAAAGATGTAATTCAGAAAGTTGGTGTGCTTGGAGGAATAGGTACCATTTACAATCTGATTTCTGTAAATGGCAGAAGACATATTTCATATTATCCAAATGATCATCTGACTTCAACCAGTTGAACCCAAAATCTGTATATTTATGTTCACTGGCAGCATATTGCATTCAACAATGTGTTTCACAACTAAATGCATTTGTAATTTTTCAAAGGAATCTGTGCTGGAAGGCTATTTGAGGGATCTTACACAAACTATTCAGAATATAAAGTTAACATATTGTATGTACTGTACACATTATACATATGTGTATAATATGATATAATTGATATGTATACAAATATAATTGGTGCCTGTAAATGTCTAACACATTCATGTGCAAACATGAAGCCCAAAAAACAGTATGTTAAACATATATGTGCACCATCTGTTTTACATACTTTTGCAACTGATGTGAAAACATCATATCATCACATGCAAAGAACATGTAAATGACATAGGCTAGCATATATGTATAAACTGTAAAGCTATATAGAGATATGTGTTATTTATGATGGGCAAAGTTAAATACATGAAATTGTTTTACTTTTGAATAGATACGTGGCATTATATATTCTGACAGTGTGTACTTTAAAGTTTTTTTTAATAAATTTCAGCTACTTTTTCTTATTTAGCGATGACCCATAAAGTCCCCCAAATCAAGTTTTAGTGTTAATTAAGCATTGTTTTATAGTCGCCATCATGTCAGTCAGAACTCCACTAAGGTTTGTACCTGCGCCAAACAACAAAGCACCCAATTTAATCCCCACAATGCATCACAGCATTTTCCCAAACAACTCATGGCAGGCCAGGTTGTGTAAAGACCCTGAAAAAGGCACAAACAACCAGAATGTGTCTGTACAACCAGAAAAGAAGAAGTGAATTCAGCTTTTAGACTGCAGCAGTTGTTTGCCATTAAACCAGCTAAATTAATTCCTGCAAACCATTAATAGAAACCTAATGGGTTTGTGCATGTTTGATCAAATAGATAAATAAATATGGAACATGGACTCAGATCCCTTGAAAAGTATGCTTCATATATTTTATAAATTACGACCTACAGCTGGTGAGTGGAGACGGCCACAGATAAGTGTTAAACAATTGGGGTTTTTGCCACAATGACTCAGCTTCACATATGGCCCCACAAACCCTGGAGGTTATTTTATGGACATGTAATTTACTTTTATAATGCCAGCTTTAGTAGTTACGAGTTGAGGATATAGAACAAAAAATAGGTCTGACAGTGTTTGCATGGTGCACAAATGTTCATAAAATAAGACTGGACATTACACGTAGAGTATTCATCAATACTGAAACTGTCATAGCATGTTACGATTAACATGACAAACTGGTAAAGTTTTGGATTTCATTATTATGTAACATTTACCAGGATTACTGTCGATTATAGAACTATTGACTGCTGACAACAGAGAAGATTTGTTACCTGGATCCCTAAACCTCAGAACTAAATTAATACAGCCGAAATTAATACAGTTTGCACATTTTGCAAGTTGTATGGGTTTTAGAGGGTGTGTGCCAGTGTGTGTATAGGGCTGTACTGTAGGTACACACTGGTATTGTGAACTATCAACTTACTGATAAAGATTTGCAACCTCTGACTTCAACAATAATGTTTCAGTATACATGGTGCATAAAAAGGTGTGTAACATGCAACCCATATGTAAGCCACGGGCCAGGGGGATGACTGACTGAGTGATAGGCAAGGCAGACAGGTATTGAGGTCTGCAAGAGTTGATTCCTGGCCAGCAGGGTGTGGGTTCACTTCCCGTGCCAGCGCCGTGTCAGCTCTCTGGCATGGGGCTTCAATATGTCCTCTGCTGGGTGGAGAGATTGTATGTCGGCTTGTGATGAAGTGCCTCGTCACGGCAGAAGAATGAGGGAGGGGAGAGGACTTGGAATAGGTATGGACGTTGTTTGAAGAGTGTGTTTAAATGGCTGCACACGCATCTGCACAGTCTAAATTAAGGTACTTGTGCCTGTATGTGTGTGTGCATGCAAGAACATGGGTGTGCGTGCATTCCTTGATCATGGCGGAGCCCTTCTTGTGTGTATCCCTCCAGCTGACAGGAGCATCCTGTTGTAGTAATTGTTTTTTTATAGCTTGGGCTGAGGCGCCCCTGGGCCTAGGGCAGACAAATACACTTGCACTTCAAAATCGCCTAATAGCCAGTGAGGACGAAGCTCAGTAAAAGAGACGAGAGGGAAGAGAAAGACAATAGATAATCTTTTTAAATGTCAGACTGATTTTAGGAAAGTATAAATCTTGTAGGGCCCAAAACCAATCTTAAACACTTTAATCGGACTGGAGTATCAGCAGCGGCTCAACAATCATTACGTAACTTTTGCTTAATTTTGCCTTGAACCTCAATGTGCATTTATCTGAATCTTGACCCCCCCCGTAAAAGGAGTCCTGTATTGTTGCTGTACAAAACAGTAACAAGATTAGACTGGCTCAGCTTTGTGTGTGTATTAACTCCACCTCTGTGGCATTCAGAGCACAGGCTTGGGTCACAGTTAAAGGATGAAATAAAGTGAAGGCAGCGCTCTTATCCGACTCTCCCCTCCCTTCTCTTTTCCTTCCTGCAAAATCAGATCTAAGCGCTGCTTCGTCTCTCCACCCAGCCCCCCAAGAGGGAAAGAGGGATCTGTCTGTCCTCAGCGCTTCCTCCTCGGCCTAACCAGCAAGGGTGGCTATGGCACTTGTGTTGTATAACTACAGGTTGAAGGCATGATATTATGAGGTCATCATTCTGTGACGACATTCTTTTCCAGCCAGACTCAAGCTCCAGTGAGCCTGTTCCGCCCTTCCTGTCGGTCTGTGATGTAGTGAAAGTAGGTCTAAGTAAAGCAGGGTGTACATGCAGGGGGCGGAAACAATAACACAAAGACTGTTATTATGTCACCACATATAGAGGGAGGGAATGCAAACAAAATACCATTAACACCTGTGCAATATAATGCAGTCAACTACAAGAAAAATTAGTTGAATCAACATCTCTGTCAGTACAAGCTTCACAAAGGTTTGCATTAATTTCTCAGCTGGTGTATTATGTTCAGTTAGATTATCAGTCAACAAGCAGCAAAACTTGCTTTAGTATCAAAATTAAAAGCACTCATTATAATGAATTGCTCGAGTCAATCCCCAAAACTGGAAATGCAAGGTTTCTCATGCAAAATTGCTGACAAATCTCATATCATCCAAAACTGAACATGAACATTAATGGTATCAGAAGAGCTAAAGAAGTACATGCTTCTCAGTTCTCCCTCTCTACAAACTCCAGAGCTAATGTCTAAAATGTACTGCGCAATGAAACTAAAACAAGCTAAAGCTATGATCAATGATCTCAAAAGTAACTTCTAACTACAATCATCAGATAAATATATTGGAGTAAAAAAAAAAATACAATATTTCCCTGTGAAATATAATGCAGTAGATGTACAAAGTAGCAGAAATATAGCTCAAAACTATGCATAAGTACAGCACTTGAATAAATGCACTTACTTCCCACCTTTGAAAACTGTAGATGAATTTATGTAATTGTTCCTCCTCTATGTGGTTATATTGATATTTAGCCATTTGTGATGTTCCTAAAGAATCAGAATTTCTTTTAATGCCTCCGTTTAAGAGCTTTAAAGATTAAATCTCTCTTGAACTGAGAAACTGACAGGAACAACACTTAAATATGACCTGAACAAGATGCACAAACACTTCATTAAGACACCTTCCCACAATTCAGCCATTACCAAAGAACCTCTCTGCTTGTGGATGGGTGCTTTTGTGTTTATCAATCAAAGCATCAGCGAGCCGTCAACAGGAAATGTTTTTATAATGACTATGCTGCCCCTGTACCGTAACCCTGCACTAACTAATTAGCTGCCAATAATTACATGATTATGTATATTTTAGAAATGGAGCTTGGCACTGAGTACAGTCTAGGCTTTAGTTTAATCAAGACAGTGAGGGGACGAAGGCACAAAAGGTCTCTTTGAGAAGTTCCTCAGGTGTGTTTTGTCACTGGTTTTTGCAGCTTTATCTGATGAAGTGTGAGGTGAAGTTAACATTCTGTGGCCCCATCAACATTTCCTATCGCCTAGCGTCAAAACTATGACATTTTGCACTGTGGCTGGTCACGATATAGAGCGGAGACCAAGTGGCGCAGAGATGATGATAAACATCAAATTGCTCCCGTCAGCGACAAAAACTGTCTCTGTTCTCTCATATTTTGTGGCTTGGGCCATGGTCCTCAGAAAAAGGACCTTTTGAAATGAAGTCGAATGGAGGGGACAGAAAAATGCTATCACTGCATTTAGGTAAATTAATGTCTAAGTGGAGTGTTTTCATTAATTTTACTTGGCTCCTTTCTGTTTGAATATTTCGATGCTCAAAAGAGTGTTTAGGAGCCTAAAAATTTACTTCCTGGACCATTAAAGGGTGACTCCAGTGATTATCCACATCAAATTCAATTTATTGGTCATGAGAAGCACTATCCAACATGTGAAAATAACTGCATAAAGGCTGTTGTACCTGTAAAGGGCGCTGTGCAAATTGACCTCTGTGACATCACAAGAGTAAAATTGTGTTTCTACTTAAAACTGCAAAACTAGAAACTAAAAAGCCACTAAAGCGACNCCCCCCCCCAAACTAAATAGCTTTAGCTCTTAAACTTATGTCTTCAGCACCACACAAAGCAATGTGATGTCATAGTTTTCCTGGCTTTGCACATGGACCTCTAATTTCACAACAGCTTCTATACAGTTGTTTTCACATGCTGAATAGTGCTCCCCATGGCCAATAAAATGAATGTGATGTGTAAAATCGGTGGAGTCTCCCTTTAAAACTGATGCATAAAAGAAAAAGAAGGATCTGCATTATGGCTGGATCATGACGTGAACAACAAACCACAACAAACCACATGCAACATTATAATAAGTCTGTGCTGCAATTAGAAAACATATATCACATCATTACAATAAAGCTACTTCTTGATATTTTCATGCGCCTAAGATGCTTTTTCAGCACATTTTCGGAGCTCAGTAATGCAGTTTTCTGTCTTGTCCGTGTTAGTGAAGCAGTGTGTGTGTGTCTGTGTGTGTGTAGTTTAAAATAAAGGCTGTTCCTATCTGTGGGCAGAGGGTGTGTACACCAGATCAGCACACATATTATCATCAAGTGAATATTTACTCTCTGGCATGGTGCCCTGGCTTTTCTCTCACGAAGGCATCAGACATTATTTCTGTGCCTCCATGCTTACAGATATCCTGCCTGAGAATAATGCAGTTTTCTGATCCATGCCAAAGTTAAATCCTGTTAGCCCCTCCAAAGCTTGCTTGTATATTGTCATATATACATGCTATACAATGACAGCCTCAATACTTTGTGAAGCCAAGCGTAACAGTATTGCTGGCAGTGTCCAGTGTGACATTATAATTTAGGTAACACCCTCATTATGGCTTAATGGAGCTATAAGAGTGACATAATACTATAGAGACCCTAAACTCAATGGAAAACCCCTCTCAATGATCTTTCTCTGACCCAGAGTTGAGTTACTACATCCTCAGCACCTGCTGGTTGCCATGCTGTCTTTTTTCCAATCCCTTGTTCCTACCCACCTTTCTTCATTTATCCTTGAGGACTTTCAAAATTTTGGACCTGATCTGAAAAAGACCCATGGAAAACCTATCCAGACCCAAACATAAATTAATGACTCTAAAAAAGAGACCCAACCCTAAAGGTGCCTGAGGATAACCAGAATAAATCTAAAATGTGGTCAACCTGAAAAGACCCAAATAGAATGAAAACACCAACACTAGCAGAAGCATGGTTCAACACAAACGAGCAGCTTTTCTTTCAATTTATTCCTCCTGTCGGCAAAAATTGCCTCCATTTTTCCTGCGCTTCGGCTCCATCTCACTACAAAAAGCACATTTTCTGCTGCAGCGATTATGTTGCATCATGTATCAGAGCTGAAAGAGAATATACTCAGATGTGTTTTGGAATATTGACACACAAGCAATAACGCAGGACCTGGCCCGATTAGTCAGAACATAATTTGGAAACAGGCCGACTTGGATCCTGGGTTGGGTCTTGCTTCCCAGGAAAAGAGTGGACCTATAAAGTCCTCTGATGTATACCCCTGATGTCACTTCATTTTGCGTTTTGGTCAACTTTATCCTTTCAATTTTACCACCTTTCTCTATTCTCTTTACCTCCCTTCTTCCTTGTTGTTCCATTGTGTAGCTGTCCTTTCATTTGCTTTCATTTGTGCTTACACTGAATAAAAGTGTAATGAAAGTATATAAAAAAAGAACAAAAACATTGGAACATTTCCATGGAAATGCATTATCTACATTATGATCTAAGCCTGGTTCTGCACAGAGTTGTGCTGTGTTTTTTAGCCATCATTAACGCCTGTGGGGCCCAGCCTGGCACAGGGAACTACAACGACGATGATGAAGATGAAGCCGAGGACAATAATGATGGAAAGAGTAATGGAATACTACTCTTAGGTCTGTGTAGGCTGCTTACGCACATATCAGTATGACTCACAGGGAGGGGAGGGAGCTTCTCTGCAACTTTGTGGTGAGGTATTAAAATAGTAAAGAGAAAAAAACTGGTCTGACAGACAATTACACAATCGGAATTCTCTGTTATGGAACGCAGGGAAAGTTGGCAGATCTGCTGAGAAAAGGTAAGCATTCATTGCTGTGTATGTGCAATAAAAAAAAATTAAGCAGGCCAAAGAGATAAAGAGATATGAATAGAATTTGATTACACTGTTAGATAAGTAACACAGTTTTTGTTGAAAGCACTTTAGTTGATTTACCTGCAGTAAAAAGGTCACATTAACTTTTAGTAAAATATGCAAAATACAGTTTCCTAATGACAGTGATTTTCCATGAATTTATATCTTCATCATGTCTTTGGGGCAGTCCTAAATCAAGTGGGGAAACAAAGGACATATGGTGTGTAGCTCCAAAAATAGCTTTATGTCAGAAACCCGCCTTCCTATAGGTGTACAATACACTGATCCTCTACTTGCACGCTCGTACAAGCAGATACACACTCTGCTTTTAACTGAGGCTTGTAGAGGAAATGCACAATGGACCTCTGCTTTAGCTGTGTGAGCAAACTAACACGACACTTTAGTTACAACAGGCATGCACACTGCTGACTGTCTTTCTCTTATACGTCATCCAGCACATCGGCTCATGCACTTGTTTGCTTAGTGCAAGAAGCAACTCCTAACTTATTTAACCAGAAAACACAAATTAAAAAAAACCTACAGAATAAATCCCTCATTGTTAGCACAGGTTTTCTTTAAATAGCAAGATGACTCTCTCGCTTTATGTGACTGTGGTGACACTGGTGCTGCAACCTCCAAGACAAACATGGAGTTGTATTTTTTCTCAGCATGAAGAGTGGGAGTGTGTGTGTCTGCATAAATGTCTGTGTATATGTGTGTGTGTGTGCGCGCACATGCTTGTATGTCATTTTCATACCCACGTCTCAGTGGCTTTTTGTGAAGTCCCATAATATGTAGACATCACATTTTCCCTGGTGCAGATGTTGCTAGCTCACGTCTGCCATGTCTGTGAGCAAGCATACATCTCCAGGCATAGTGGGATGGTGGAACAAGTCCACACACACGCGCAACAAGCTGGAGAGTGTCCACTCTGGCTGTAAGGCCTATAAACCAAAGCAGGCCAACGAGGTCACAGAGTTATAAATGCAACTGTAGTGTGAGTCACGCAGAACTTTTAAAAAGTCTCAAGGCTTGAGAAAAGCACATTATAGTGCAGCGAGAAAAGGTTCAATATGTAACAAGAATGCTTACAATTAGCAGTAGTACTTTAAACCCGTCTGGTGATAAAGGTATTCACAAAAACAGCATTCATAGAAAACCTGCTATCCAAATAAAATCAAATTTGGTGTATTCACATAAGAAAATTGGCAGGTTTGGACTAACTCATGTTGTAATCGCTGCAGCTTATGCAGGGTGCTGGCCATCCATCTGATGCATCTGAACTTTTAGTTTTTCACACTGCCTCAAATACACATCACTTGTATTTTGTCAATTATGTCATGTGATTGGTTGCTTTTTTCGCCTAAGTCCTTTGTGTGGTTGTTTCTGGTTTGGTTTCTTGTTTTTGAGGAGATTGCCAGTCACATCTGCTCAGGTCTAAAGAGTTAATATTATAACTCTGCAGCCATTGCAACTCACAAACTCAAAGTCACAGATACATTAGTCGAGATGTTGGCTTTGAAATTTGTTCATGAAACCATGTTAAGCACCAGTTTGACAGCTTGAGAACATGACATTCAATTTAGCTTGGAGTTAAGCCACAGAATAAGACACCTTTTGCGGTCTGTCTCAAGGAGACATGCAGGTATTAAATATTTGTTGTTCTACTCTAGTACAAGCTCATTGTCAACTGACCCTCCAGACATTATCACGAACACACAGCAGTGCTCCTGTGCTATTGGCTGAAAAATACAACACCTGATGTGAGCAGTTCAGGTGCTCAGCTACAGTGTTTGCATGTTTTTTTGGAATATATTTATGCAGAACAAAACCGACTTTGACTTATCAAATGCTGCTACCCAATTCTTCTCAACAATAATTGCAGTCCTGTTGAATTATGGCATTTATGTGGAAGATTTTGCAAAAGAAATCCAAATGTATTTTTTAAGTGCTTTTTTTGTGTTTTCTGTAGTCTGGTTGATAGTGCCATTAACTGTTTCTGAAATTACATTAAAGTGTCTGATTAATCAGAGCCGGCCACCATGAAATCAAAAGACGTCTTTTCAGTGTTTCCCTGATGTGGCAAATTTATCATTTTGGTTCAGAATAAATCCATGTAAACCTTCCAATTTAGTTTTCTTTTCACACTCATTAAATCCATGTGTCTAATGAAAGCCTGTATAGTAGCTCTGTGTGTGCATATGTGTGTCTCATGTTAATAATGTATTGGAACTTTACTTTGGTCTCAAGGGAATTCATTAGTGTATCACTTCTGTCTCAAACAGAAAATTCAAATCCATGGAGTTCAGAGCGTTTACTTTTCTCTGCCAGCTTTAAGTGTCTTTATGATAAATGGTGCGGTATCGGATTCCTATGATCAATATGAATTTGACCAACAGGTCAGTTTTATGAGATTTCTTTCATAGTTATGAGCTGAAAAAGCTGTGTGTCTGTGTGTATGCACACGGGGGGTGGGGGGNGGGGGGCTGTTCGTTCATGAGCTGGTGGCCCATCTGGTTTGAGTTACTGAACCCCCCTCCTCAATTAGACTCAGCATGATGTCAATAAAACGTCAGACTGGTGAAGCTATCACTTAAATTAGGCCTGTCAAGTATTGTTCTTTCCTCAGCATTCCAACAGGGCCGATTCGTCCGAAATGATTTGTAGTTTGATTAAGGTTACCACAACGTGCCAGTTCGGATTTGATTTGGGCACTTGCCTTGAAAATGTTGTCATAAAAGTTGTTTGCCTTACGAAGAGGATGTATTCTTATAGAACAAATGTACCGAAGAAGCAAAACTGGCGCTTTTGAGTAGGAAGAAAGTGAAAAACAATTTACAATATCCCCATTGATCTCCTAATTATCATACTGTGAGTATAACTTTCCGTGCCTCTCTGCTTAGCAATTCAGGTTTTAGAACATTCCTCTGTTTTTTGGTCATCCAGTGTTTTGCCATCTACCTCCCAGAATTATTCTTTCCATTAAGACATGATATGCATGAATATTATACTTCATACCATGGGAAAGTTTAGTGAAACAACTGGAGACATTTATAATTCTCTTCTCTTTATTGTGTAGCAGATTTATTAAGATTTCCCTGGTTTTAGTGAGGGGAGTTTCCCAAAAAGACTGTCTCCCCTCTTCTAGAAGCCATGGATCATCCTGCAGCCGCTATGTGATGATATGGAGTAGTATTATTTTTATTTTATGCCTCTGAATGGCTGCACCAAAGCCAGGCATATTTCCAGACACTCAATCCAGGCCTGAAAAATGGCAAACCATGGAAAAGGTCACACATTCCCAACCATTCCCAGTGGGAAAACAGGAGTGTCCACACCTTCTCAGGAACGCAGAGGCCTAGTACCCTGAAATCTGACAACAATTACTATATGTATTTCAGCATATTATAATGCCAAACTTTAGCTGCAAACCTCCACTCCATAGCGTTCAATCTGGAGAGCATCAAGAAGGAGAGAAGAATGAAGTATAGGGTATTCAGACAGTAAAAGTGTAGTATTGAGTACTAGGCTTGATCTGAATGACTGAATTTCAATTTGAGGAGCTCAAAATTCACACTGCAAATGCTTAAAATTCCAAGTGCAATGATACGCAACCTCAAGCAGCCCACAGAGAGCTGTGTAAATCACAAACTGTAAGCTACAAATCTGCGTTGAAGAACCACTGAGCCTCTCTCGCACACATTGCGTCTCAAATTCCGCTGTGGTTCAGGAACATAAAGGTTTAATCAAATTCTGAGAAAAAGTGACGGCCACGGTTTCACAGCAGTGTGCTGAGCATCCAGAGGATAGATGACCGATTAGCTGCCTCTGAATCTGTGCCAGCGTGCACGTTAAGGTTTGAGAATGCTGGTGATTGCTGTAACTGCTGTGCAGTAGGGGTCTAATTTCTAGGGCCTTAAAGAGAGAAAAAAAAAGACTTTAATACTCATATGTTTCTATAGGAACCACTCTAACACTGTAAAGACGTGGTCTTGGTTTAACTGATCTCTATACACTTTGCTTTTTTACGATGCAAGTTTGACTGAAATAGTTTGTTTTAAATTAGTCTTCTGAAGCTCCCTCTTCTATAAAAATGCACTTAATGTACATACAGTATAAGCCCCATACACAGGAGGGTGGGCAAAATGATGGAAAAACTTTATGAAAAAGGATTTAAGCTACTAATTTACCATTGTGAACACAAAGCTGGGTCATATTTATTTGTATGCTAATTAGCTATATAAAATTAAAGTATATAGTATACTGTGTACAGAATATCCATCATCATTTGTTGGTTAGTTTCACTTAAAACTCTGGTTTTCTTTATTGATGTAGTTTGTCAGTGTTTTTCATATGCTACTGAGATTGTTTCCCTTGAAATATTAAATAAGTACCCCTGCCAAAGAGATAATTTCATCCTCATCTGTTGCTTGGATTGATTTTCAGCAGGTTTACTCAAAAAGTGTCCACTGCAACTTAAATTACTCAAAATCTTCTAAACAGATTTGAAAATACTTCGTGTTGCACTTTGGTCCAGATCCATTCAAATATTGTTTCTCATGACAATTAAAGCAATTAAGATGATTTGGTCTCTGTGGAGATCTGTTAGTTATCTAATGTTTCTTTGACAAGTCATTCATTTTGTAATTGCCAGACCTGTTTTCGAGCCGACAAACACTGCTGAGTGATGTGTAACTTAAGATGAGCTGCGTGCTGGTAAATGTGATTAAATAACTTTATAAATTTAGTCCTTTTCCATGAGGTGTTTACATTATTTTTTCTAACCTCTGGAGATAGATCGTACTCAGTTTCATATTTTCTTTTTTTTTTATTAAGGACACTGACTTATTCGTGCAAACAGCTCAGTCATCCAGGCAGTGAATAACTTATAAATAAAACATTAAGAATAAAATATGAAAATCAGGTCGAGTGCTTCAGTCACAGTTCAAACAGTTCAAACTGCATGTTCAGCTCTGACTTTACGAAATATAAGTCCAAGAATAACATTTAATAAACAAATGATTATTTCACAACCTTCTCTAACCCTAAACTAAGGCTGTAATTTTCCTAATTATATTGTTATGAAAGTGGGTATTACAAATGCATATTTCCATCAGAGGAACTTCAATGTTCCATGGCTTTAGTAATACAATTTCCTCTTTTTTTTTTTTTTTTTTTNTTTTTTTTTTTTTTTTTGTCTAAATTTGCACCT
Organism: Lucifuga dentata; assembly: GCA_014773175.1. Classification (NCBI taxonomy): domain Eukaryota; kingdom Metazoa; phylum Chordata; class Actinopteri; order Ophidiiformes; family Bythitidae; genus Lucifuga; species Lucifuga dentata. The sequence goes on from VXCM01001900.1 coordinate 63,868, forward strand.
TATTTCATCACACAGATCAAAGATGTGAATCATCACTAAGCATCAATCCTGGTTTTTCAGTCAGAGCTCACTTAAACCTTTGTTGTAAATGATTTCAAAATGTATCATATTAAAGATTAAGTACTCAAACACGTAGTAATATTAACATTACTTTCAACAGAGCTGAAAGAAGCCTTTACACCCTAAGACATGATAACTCACAAACAGCTCTCTCTCTCTCTCTCTCTCTCTCTCTCTCTCTCTCTCANTACACACACACACACACACACACACACAGGTACAAAATTCTCACTTGTGTTTTCTCAACTGTAATGTTTACAGAATAGATGATGCTAGATGTGTCTCCTGACTCTGAAAGTGAAAGCTTGGAGAACTGAGAACAAAAGTGTGTGTTTATCCCAAATACACAACACACAGCACAGCATGAACAAGGCCCCCAATTCTCTATCTCATTTGCAGCAATGCAGTACACAACCCTATCTAATTTACATTTTACTCTAACTGTATAATATATGGTATATATCAATACATAAAATATTAGATAGGTCAAATTGCAGGCTCATTCGTGAAATTGTAATAATCACTCCAACACTACAGTCTACAAGCAACTCAAAACTCGTGCTACTTTAATGGCAGTGAGTTACTGCATATTGAGACATGAACAAGTCCAGCTTCATTGTATGTGAAGAAGGTGAGCTCATGGGAAGTCCCTGATTCTCCTGTGTCGGACAGACAGACATGCGTTCTCTCAGCTTTGGCACTCCAGTCCTGGGCCTTTTCTTTTTAGAGGCTTCTAATCCTGGCGGGTCCCTGACCTGACGTCACAGGGCCCCGCCCCCATCCCGCTGTCTGCTGATCTACTGTACCCGCACTCTCATTTCCTGCACAGTTCACGAACACCAATGTCCGCTCCTCTGACGTCTGAGCGTCTGATTAAAACAGACTGGCTTGTCTGAGGCCATTTGGTGCATTCTGTAGCTGAGAGGGTTAAACTTTGAGAAAGGGAGTGCTGAGTGAATACAAGCACTGGTGTGAGTATGAGGCAGCCTACCAAGTTCCCTCTCCTCCACTCACTTTCTCTTCCCCTCTTCCCCTGTTGTATTTCTCTTATTTGACTGCCTGGTCTGCATCATGTGACCAGGAAGTGTGGCTCCCATCCATTTCCCCTCCTGACAGAAAGGAAACATTGTAACAGAGGGGGCCGGCACTGGGCTCTCTTACGTCGCTGGTTAAAAATAACTGGCATATTTAAGGCTGCTGAGGAATCCCAGGGCAGGCAAAGGCTGGACAGCCTGCCGCCCGGCAGGAGCTCTCTCCTCCCTTTCAATCCGTTTCTCTCTCTGTTTCCTTCTCTAACTCCATTTCACTTTACGGAAAACCTTCAAAATAACCATCACCACACACATGTACCCAAGTTCTCTTAAACCACCTGAAGCCTACTATTAAATGCAGCCTGTTGAAAGTAGAGCTGGTTGGTTGCATCCTGCCAGGTCGCAGAACTCTCCAGCTGTAGGTGCTTTGCTGAGCTTCTCCAAACAAACAGCCCACACACACTCACTGCAGCACATCCATATGCATCCCACAACAAAACACACCTGTCCAACCAGTTTTTATTTTCCCTATAGAAGCTGTCAGGAAAACACCCACAGACTATTTTGCTATGACCTTGTGTCTTCATAGTCTGTCATTATAGTGATTTATGTTCAGCTTTGATTCGCTTGATGGTGAATGTCTGTATCACACAGAGAGATGTGGTTAAGACTGTGTTGAACCATAGGACAGGAATTTGTCAAGTTCAGAGCCTTTTAAATTAAAATACATAAAATAATATAGCCGGTCAGTTAATGTACTTGCAGAATGCTCTCAGACATTTTGTGAAACAGAAAGTTCAAACAGTGCCTGATACGGACAATTAAGCAATATTGCTATTCAGTTCTTGAATATGAATGCTTTGGAGACACAAAAGTACAGTTTCACCTGAATGCACATTTGAAGTTTATAAATTTCAACATGTAATTTTAACATTTATTTTTATGTTTCTTCATGTGAAAGACTGAAATAATCAATAACCTATAGTTCTTTATTGGGTTTTATGATTTTGACCTGCCTAAACAGTTGCTGAATATTATGTTTGGACAGAACTATTGTTGCTATCTTTATTTAGTTAGTAGTAGTTTCATATAGAAGTGGCTAAATGTTGATTCAAAGGATAAAATGACTTAAAATGTATACAGTGGGGTCCAAAAATCTGAGACCACATTGAAAATCTGTGATGTTTTCTATGTAAATCTGGAAATAATCACAAAGTCTAACATCACAATAAGCTCTCTGGAACATTGTCGAATCATGCTGGGATAACGTGGGCCATCAGGTTTTGCACAAACTTGTGGAGTCCATGCCAGCTCAAGTGCATGCTGTCATTAAACCAAAAGGAGGGCATACAAAATTCTAAGATATTCTGAAATTCATGTACACTACAGGCCAGAAGTTTGAGGCCACCCCAAGATTTAGCATGACCAGCAAGTTAATCCCAAAATTATCTGGGAGAAGGCAGACAGCAGGTTATTGAACAGAATGTTAAAACATATTAGCCAGGGAGTGTGGGCAAGGGAGGGAGTTGGAACACAACTGGAGTACCAGTACACTAATACATACTGGGCATGCCTTCATTACAAATCATTTCTTAAGCCATAGTGGCTACATAATGTGCTCTTGCTGACATGTTCTTCTTGAAAACTAATTAGTTACATTTATTTTATATATTTTGTCATTTCCTGTGCAATAAATTATAAAACAGTGTATTGATGATTTTTTTTTTTTTTTTTATNTTTTTTTTTTTTTTTTTAATCTGGGAATTCAACTTTTCACTCAAATTGTTAAGATGATATCATTTGTAATGAAAATCTTGTATTAAATTCAAAAGAATGCAAAATAGAAGCACTTTCACAGCAGACTTTTGGATCCCACTGTATATTTTAATGGGCTAAAGCTTTTGTACTTAATTGGCAGAGCTTTGTAGCAGTAAAATTGTCCTGCCATCTGAGATGGAGAATTATGACTTTAAACTAAAACATTTCTGTTCAGGTCTGGAGACACTGCAGCGCCAGAGGAAATTGTTTCTGTGATTAAACCTACAGACTGTGCCTTGTTGCCGTGCTGTTCACATAAAAAAAACTCAGATGAACTTCGGTTCAACCAAGGCTGTGCATTGAGTGACAAAACAGACCAAAAGTTATTGTGAATATAAGATTATAGTTAATCTGAGGTATTCTGAAGTGGAGGGAAGCACAGCACTGAGAATTAAAAAAGCTTGACTCAGCTCAACAAAGAATGAAAGCTATTTTTTAATTACTGAACAGCATCTGGAAGAGAGAGCTGAAAACCTCAATATCTGGAGTTATGATCCGCTGGTACTCATATTTACTTGGATGCTTTCCAGGAAGGGAGAGCATGACTGAGGGACACTGGTGAAAATCATGTCAATCACAGGCAAACCAGAGAGAACAGACAAACAACTCAGACTCAGTGCTATAAAGTTATCTGGATATTTATCCTATAAGCTCTTCACATATCATGCAGAATATCAATGTTCGTCATTGTGCTTACCGCATTATAAACTGTGTTCAATGTCAATCTGAATATTTGCATAACCACCACAGAACATATTCAATGACTATTTTGAAAATACTTTTCGTGCCATCAGTGAAAACTATAGGCAGAGCCAAGAAAAACACCTGAGCACACCTTTAAAACAGAAACTGTTTTGACGATTACTGCTTCTTCAGTAGGTTTCATCACAGCCAAACTTTACATCGCTGATCACACCAAAATACCAGAGAATCAACATTATCACTTGCTGAAGTTAATTAGTGGAAAATATGGTGCCTCTGAAGTATCAAGTTAGTGCTCAACATTTATCCTTGTTGATACAATAACATTACCTCAGTCTTTCCACATCCGATCCTTGCAGATATGCCCGCCGATGAGTTTTAACATAAATCCAAACTCAAGAATTGTGTCTTATTTTAAATGGTTCATTGTGGGCGAAGTATCTTTCCTATTCCAATCACCGTGACCCTGACTTCACTGTGACAAGAAAGAACACAAGAACACAATCTTCTCTTTCTTTTTCTCCCTTTAATCTTTTTTTCTCTTTTCCTCCTCTCTCTGCCATTATCACAATGCTGAGCACCTCAGTTGTCAAAGTCAATGCTTTCTTTTCAGGCTCATTTTTGAAACCATTATCCCCCAACATAAAGAATATGGCAATAATAAGATAGGCACCATTGTATTAAGAAGCAGGTCCTCAAAAACAAGAGATGTAGTGTAAACACTGTAGAGTTTGAAGCCATCGTCCTCAATATGCCCTTGCAGAAATATCATGTGAATTGAAGACAACACACATATTAGCACGCCGTGTTTTGATATATACAAGTCTTGCCACTGCAAATAAATAAAACAAATTATGTTTTACCCAACAGGATACACTTTCTATTTACATTCCCATGCCATTGTAGCTTATGTTTTACCTACCAGGTTTTGTTTGGCTATCCAGACAACATGCATTTGTGCAATGGAAAGCTTTGGATCAAGCCACCAACAGACACTTAGATTATTTAAATGTGTCCTGTTGAAGTGACAGGACATTTGTTGACATACCTAACGGACAAGATCCTGATGCAGCAGGATCAGTGGTGAGCACTTTGTTTGCTCTTGCACAGAACTCATGAGCTAATGCCTGTAATTATTGTGGATAGATAGGTCTGCATTCGCTCGCTAACTCTGAGCAAACACGGCCTGAAACCCCATTAAAATGCAACACTGTGTACAATCAGATTATTCTGAACGTTTAAATATTCACAAGATAGTTTTCAAATTAAGCTATAATGTTCCAAGACTTTATTGTGTGGATTAAAAGATATTTAAAAGTGTGTGTGTGCGATTTGCATGCAACTTGCCAACTGAGTGTTTCATGAAGATAAGCTTAATCAGAGGTGTTTACTTTAGAATGACAATGCAAAACACTGGTTTCAAGGTACACAACAATCATAAAATAATAACACGCAGAAGAGCAGGATACAGGATTCTATTCACATTAGATATACTGCCCATACAGCAGATCAGTGTGTCAAGACAACAAATTTTAAAATTAAAATTTTTCTTTTTAAATTATTTTTTGAATAATAAATTTAAAAATTATTTTTCAAACTAATTCTTTTTCCAGATTCATAAACTGAATGTCTGCATAATGCGAACATGAGGGTTACTTAACTTTATGGCTTAAGGCCATGACTACATTTAAAAGTAGAAAAACTTCTACTGTTTTATGCCTTACAACAGCAATGAAGATTATTATCTTTAATTTACCCCTAAGGTATGCAGTTACATGTAATAATTTGCATCGATACACATACCCCTGTGGTAAAGTTTCTGTATCACATGCCATAAAACCTGCTGAGTTATTTGGAAACAGGTGCAGCCATGACAGAAGAATAAAAAGTTATTTATAGATCATGTCAAGTCAAGTATTAATTGTCATTCCCATAATATACAGTATAAAGGGGAATGAAATTGCACATATTTGGGGCCAAGGTGAGCATAATTATGGGACAAGACAGTAAAAGACATTAAAAAAAGAGTTGAAATTACGAAAAAAAATACTGAGTTGCTGTTAAGGTACAGTTTGAGCCCTAAGAGCAAAGTTGATCTTGCATATTGGCAGATGGTTGAGCTCTTCTGTCATAACTTGAATACGAGTGCAATGTATGCTGAATAATAAATAAATAGAAAATGAGTGCATGTTTGACATGCGCAGCGTGGTGTAGTTTGTTTTTAATTGATAATGACTAAGATAAGTTTTGAACCGTAATGCCCAGGAGTGCAGATACGCTTCTGAGTTATTCCCATGTCTGAAGATGCGTTTCACTCACATTTCACATGGATAACAGCAGTAAAGTATACTGTTGCTATGAATACAAACAAACCTCTCTCCCTCTTCACTCTCACTCCCTTGCCTTCCCCTCGTCCTCCCTCCGTCGCGCTAATGTTGTTCCTGTAGCTTGTTGCCGGGTAACGAACGAAGGCGGGGTCCACCATTATATGGATTTTAAGGATACCCGTCTCACGCGGGTTTTGTCAGTTGAGGCTGCCGGTCCCTGCGCGAGGGAATCCCCCCGCGTGCGTCTCTGCCTGTCAATGCTCCTGATCAGATTATTTTAGACTAAAAATCACTCTTCCCGGTTCCTTAAACCGATCTGCGCATCAGCGGCGGCATGCCTTGGATCCGGGTTTAACGCGCAACACGGGGCACAAACTTTAATTCCAAACCTGGGATATATAATTAAAGTCGACTCCTCTACATAAGAGCATTATTCTTCCATTGATGGGGTGCGGACCCTGAGAAACTTTTACTTTGGGACTATAACAAGCAGCCTTGGTTCTTCCAGGACAAACCGAGAAGGATTTACACTTTCTGTTTGATTTCAGGCAGCCTTCAAATGAAGTCGGGATGGCTTTAAGTGGGACTCTTCTGCCATCTATTTCCACGTTTGCCAGCGGCCCTTCTGTCAAGAGTAAACCCATCGGAAGTGCCAATTTAGTGAGTAGCGTTTGGTCACTCTTATTGATAATTTGTACAGAAAAAATCTAGCCGAGGTCCCGAGGTGGTGTCGTTCTGTTGTGGGTACAGTCTGGGCGTGCACCAGTTTACATAGTCAGCGGAGACAGTGAAGTGCACACGGGCTGCATAAGAAAACTGCAAACGTCCTGATACTCAATCTGATTAACTGGTTTATTATTAGGCTGTTTTTACAACATAAAACTGTTAACATGGATATTTAGACACAAGAGGTAGCACAAGCCTGACATTCAGCTTTATAGCCCTTAACTTACCTATGCCACTCCTAGTGCTTACCAGTGCAGTTTCCTCTCTGAGAGTAAGAAAAATCTGTATTCTGCAGAAGGAAGCACTACGTGCCAAGGTCACTTTCTACACCAGACTCAGTTTAGCTCTTTGGCTGAAGTGGTATAATACTCAGTTTCCATTTAATCCAGGTTCCAGTCTCCTTGAATGTATTCTCATTCATAATGCTTGTATCAAAAGATCCAAAACAAGGTACAGATATCAAAATAAAACACTGGAAACATGAATAGGGATAAAATAAAATTGTTTTTTTTTTTTTTCTCATTACAGTCACTAATGTCTCTGTGACTTTCCTCTAGAGATGGAAGGAGGAGTTGTGCCATCTTAAGAGACCTTGTGTGCCAACCAGAAGTAGCTGCTCCAACCCCGACCACCCCAAGGCCTCCTGCACCACAAGCTCCGGCATGTCCAAAAAAGACACAGAACCAGACCTGGACTTACTGGACTACGATTTCATTCTGTCCAACACCATGCTGCAGCAGCAGCAGCAGCAGCAACAGCAGCAACAGCAGGAGGACGCCATGGTGTGCAGCTCAGCCCAGGCACTGTCTCCATCATCTGGCTCTTTCTCCTCATCTTACCCCCTCCCCTCCCCTCAGGGCACCGCCAGCGAGCTGCTTTACACCATCCCAGACATCAGTGATGTCTCTCCCTCTGGAGGCTTTGTGGCAGAGCTCATGAGACCCGAGCTGGACCCGGCATACCTCCATCCCACCAGCCTCCATGGCAAGTTTGTGGTCAAGACGACAATGGACATGGGAGAATATGGCCAAGGCGTGAGTGTAAGCAAGGCCTGCATTAACGCTGTGACGGACCCGACTCCTTCACGTGCCTCTCCGTCCTTTGCATGCCACAGGATAAAGCAGGAGAACCCTAGTAACTGCACCATCTCCCAGCCACTGGACTTAAATCTGACAGGGGCAAACTCCCAGGGCCGAGGGAGCCAGCAGCGCCCTGGGCACTTAGATCTTCACAGCTTCTCTGGTGGAGGGCGGCCCATGGGTGGTAACAGGTTATCCTCATCCTCTTCCCTTTCCCCAGACCATCCTCTGAGCCGGGACCACCAGGTGCCAGGCCATCCCCACGTGCAGATTTCTCTATCTTCCCAGGGATACCACCATAGCTCCCCGCAGGGCTACACCTCCTACCCTCAGCCATCACCCATGCAGTACCAGGGTTAGTGCCAAAGTCATCATACAGAACTTTCCTCTTTCCCTAAAATCCAAAGCTACCATAGAGATTTTCTTGTAATACATTTTTAGATACTCAACATGGTAGTTAAATGGACTTTTACACAGAAGTAATATAGAACAGACAACAGAGGACTAAAAATAGTCTATACCACCACAAGGCCCTTTAATTATACCCTAAAACCAACAGTCAAAAAGGTCTGAAATGCCACAAACCCTGTTTTCAACTCCTTCTACTTCAGTATTCATGTTATTTAAAAATGTTTTGGGCAATTGTTAATAGAATAGAGCCAAAAATAAATAACAGATATCATCATACTAAAATGTTAAGACGTTTAGATTATTTGCTTTCATAATGATCAGTGTTCATTGTTTATAAGACTATAAACTTTACTCAGTGATGCATTGATGTTGACACTTTGCGTCAAACTTCCAAACAATAGTCTACTAAAGTGCTTTATAAGACTGTTTTTATGCCCTACAAGCAGAAAAAAGTAGGTGTTATCTATAGGATTTTAACTAATAAATATTCTAAGCACAGATGTTAACAAAATTCAAAGCCAAGACTGTATTATTATTATTATTATTATTATTATTATTATTATTATTATTATTAGATATTTATTGTCATTAACTGTATTGTTAATTATTATTGTTATTATTATTATTGCACTATCTGAAGTGAGTAATCAGAGCTACAAAACATGATAAGCTATTCAGTTTGGCTAAATATATAATAAAAGTGGTCTTATTACTGTGTTACCTCTCTGTTTTAATCATACATGTGGTAGCATGATCAGGTAAAATAATATTAACCATAATTTTGACTTTTTGATTCTGCAGAATCCCTCATGATCTCTAGCGGGGACTGTTTGCCAGAGGAGCAAAAGCCTAAACGCGGTCGGCGCTCCTGGCCGAGGAAGAGGATCGCCACACACACGTGTGACTATGTTGGCTGTGGGAAAACCTACACGAAGAGTTCCCACCTCAAAGCACATCATCGCACACACACAGGTTTGTAACTGTTATGTGTTTATACACTGCATTTCGGTTACTTGTTATTGGGTTTTTTTTCTAGTTTAAATCACTTTAAATGAAATGTCTGATTATTAAATGTGACTTACAGAACTTAGTTACAGGGTGAGCCCTTCTTTTTTTGGTCTTTAGAGTGGTTGATTATAGCCTTCTATATTTCATCAAGCATATGTCTGCACTTTATTTAGCAGAGCAGTTACAGTCATACAGTGCTTCTATTATTCAGAGCGAGGAAAGCAAATAAATATTCCACACAGTCATGCCTGCTACACATTATGTACCAACAAATTCAAATAAATGGGTAGTGGATGGGGGTTATGTGCATGGGGGGGATGGGTTAGGGATGTTGTTTAGCAGGTGCAGTGAGACATGTTGTTACTGATCCCTGCTCGAATACAAGCCATAGTCTGATTAGTTGGTCCTTTATATGTTAGCTGCAGGACAGGATGGACTTCTTTTTCTCATCCTGGTGAGGAAGTTGGGCCAGTTTAACCTCAGGGCCAATGCTAACTGCTCTGTGTGCATTGTTTCCATCACAGGGGAGAAGCCTTACCACTGCGACTGGGAGGGTTGCGGCTGGAAGTTTGCACGTTCGGATGAACTCACACGCCACTACAGGAAACACACAGGCCACCGGCCTTTCCAGTGTCAGAAATGTGACCGAGCCTTCTCAAGGTCAGACCACCTTGCTCTTCATATGAAGAGACATTTATGAGACATGGTTTGAGGATAAAGGCTCCAGAAAAATTCAAACTATATGTTTGCAAAACCCTGAACAAATTTGTGACCTACATATTTTAAAACCATAATTTGCCTTCAGGCTGTTGTCAAGCATCGAGACAAGCTGTGGTGTTTCACAGCAAAAAAAAAAAAAAAAAAAAAAAAAAAAAAAAAAAANAAAAAAAAAAAAAAAAGCATTACTCTTCAAGAGGCTACAATTTCTCTCAAGACTGATTCTGCCTTCAGAAATTGTGCAGGTGACTCAACAAGACTGTTCAGTCAGGGTGGTAAACTTTTATCAAGGGATCAAACTGGAATTTGTCTTATTTAATCGACAAAACTTGGAGGACCAGGTGCCAACAATTTTTAACTGGAAATGTATTTTCGTCAGGGAAACAAGGAGCAACAAACATCTCCGGAGGCCTTCTACCAGCAACACACCATTATAGTTCTGTTAACAAATATACACTGTTCAAATTGCTGTATTAAAATAAATACATCCATATTTAAATATACATTTCACCTGCAATGCCAATAATTTCAGGTACGTTGATTTATAAAGGATGGTGCTCAGTGACTCTAAAGAAGGCTTTCAAAGAAAAGGTACCAAAGATTAAGGAAAACATGTAAAATGATGAAAACTGAGAAAAAAAAGTGCCATATGGTTTGTTTGTGTGTTTCTTGGCGACCTCTTCTTCCAAATCTGACTCAAATCAGGTGAACACTTCGCTTCTCAATGGTGATGGCAATCGATGCACTGCAGATGCAAAGTGCAATAATTTATATCAGACATTCATATTTTTGTATTAAATGAGTAACTCTGAACAAAGCTTTTGTTTATAGCCAAAATATGTAATATAATCTTGAATTTTGTACATTTGTAAATAAAATACTTTCGTAATGTTTTGTATTTTACAGTATAATAAAATGTATTTGAAGTAAGAAAAGTGATTCCTATTTTGTATAGTTATAAACATTATAACAACGTATCCAGTAAGTCAAGAAAATATATAATTATTAAAGTATTAAAGCATTAGTCACATCAAGAAAGATACAAATGTTTTGTAGCGTTTCCTTGAACATTATTTGTTAATTGTAGCTAGTAGTGTAATGGATAAGCACATTTAAATGGCAGCAATAGCTTACAGTCAGCTCACACACAATATCCCCCCTGACAATAGTGATATTGCCACAGGCAAAGTAACACAATGTTACCGTTAAAAAGATGTTCAAAAATACACTCCTACAATGTCCTGTTTCCATGGAGTTCTCTTTCCACCTGTCAGTGGGAAGAATGGGCAGGACAGCCGAGTTACTGGCTGACATTCAATGGTGACACAAAATCTGACTACCGTTCTGTACAGGAGCTGAAGCTCTCAGGTGCACCTTTTGGATCAAATCCATAAAGATGCTACAGATAGTGTCAACTCAGCTCTTACACCCAAATATTATTTGTTCGTAAGTAGTAACTACTATGAGTAAATAACTACTACTAAGAAATTATGCATCATTTTCTCAACGAAATGACAAATGAAAGCCTTTCACTGATGAAGTATTGCACAAGACAATGACAATATTGTCCAAGAAAAAAAAAGCATAAATAAGTTATCCATTCAATGGTTCAGAGAGAATAAAGTCTTTCTAACCAAAACGTGAAGACAATAACTGATGCTGATTCATCATTAAGGTACACTCAGCACTACCATACATTACAGTAGGCTGTTTATGATAAGGTATTTTAATGCATGGTATTAAAACAAGATTTTAATTTGCAGTTGGTCACATTTAGTGATTTAAGCTTTGATGTGGAAAGGTTAGAAATGTTTCATCTGTATCTGTTCTATGCATTTTTCCCTAACAGTAAAAAAAAAAAAAAAANAAAAAAAAAAAAAAAGCACGAAATATATTATATAGTAAGTAAGGTTGAAATTACATAGCAATTTGAGTAAACTGATGTAAGGACCTCTAAAAGTTTAAACTATTTCAAATAAGTCTTAATAATAAGTCTAAAAAATGGATCTGTATTACAACTGTCCATAACAAAATTTACGTTGTTGCCTACATATTCACCATAAAGGGAAAGTATGATTTTGCCACTTGTCAGGCTGGGAAATAATGCTTTGTGTTGACTTTTGGAAAAATATCGTGGTCTATGGTGCCCCCTATTGGTAAATTCTGTTGTGAGAAAACTTGGTGTTTTGTCATTCATTTTATTTCTAGATAGTTATTTTAAAAGATTTAAAATATCTGTAATATAACAAAATGGGGTTGGGCGAGAGACTTGTAAAATCTCAAGAGCTAGACAGAAGTTAAAATACATTACTAAAATAGTAGTAAAAGCACTTCTGGTATCAACTACATCCACTGGTGCTTTTGGAAAGGAAAAAAAAAATCTGACAGACCCTGCATTTGCAGGTTTTATTGCAAAACTGAGCATGTTTGCAATACATTTAAATTTCAAGGTTAATGTCCTGAATGCTTGCATTGCATATAGTTAACCACAGAATCTCCACATACAATATATTAGTAATCTGGGTAAAGATTGAAAGACTATGCTAATTGCAAATACAAGCACCCAAAAATGACGTCGTTTAGCCACAGGGTGTTAGGGTGAGCTCAGACATCAGGAGGTCAATGCATACCCTGGAGTTCTGGAGTCAGCTAAGGTAGTTTAGCCATCTAATCAGGTGTTCTGAACACCTCCCTCGGAGGACAGGCAGGGCAGACCCAGAATAAAATGGAGGGATTATATATCCTATCTGTCTTGGATGTATCTTGGGAACTCGCAGGAAGAGGTGGAGAACGTGTCTATGGATATGGATATCTGGATTACTCTGATAAGCCTGTTGTCTCTGTGACCTGGACTCGGCTAAGCAGTGGAAAGTGAATGGAATGATGGATGGACAATAGCATGTTTGTGTAATGTGAGACACACCAATCAAACACAGCTGAATGGGAATGGCTCTTATCTTTAAAACTTTATTTTTTTTCCTGTAAAAACAACAGTAACTAAACCCAACAACATGTTGTGTAAACTATATACATGTATTAAACGGCTTGAGGTGTATAGAATCAGTTTTCTTCTTGCCTTCCCTGCTGATTAACACGTAGACATGGAAAGCTAAACAAAAAGGGAAACTGCTGTACATGTTGTTTATTATGTGCAATTTTTATTATTTCATCTTCAATGACTTGTCAACTTAAACCAAAAAATGAGAGTGCAGGAATATCAAACTTTTAAATCTATCCCACCCTTATCTCAATCATATTTTGATTTTTCTTAACAGCAAAACAATCATATGGGTTTTAAAGTAGGAAAATCAATTGCACATATGCACTTTTTGTTTTTCCTCCATTTCATACTCATTACAAACAAATCAACTCTTAATGATCCAGTGTTGCCAAGAAAGGTGAATACTGAAGGTGAATATATTTGTAAAAGGAAATGTAAAAGGCCTGTTGAACATAGATATCCAACGCACTCAATCAAAAGACAGAACAGAGGAAGACATTAACAAAACAGTTATGATGAAGATGCCTCTTTTAATCATCATCCAAATTCTGCAAAAGCAAATTTGCAGCCAAGTTCTCATTCTTCTCACAAGCAAAGTAGGCTTGTATAACAAGTCCCTCTGGAAATCCTAAGGCTTTTAGCTGGAAGTGGAGAGAAAAAAAGAGCAATATTTTAATAAGTAAACAGCAGCTTGTGCTTGATATTTATCCATATCTACTATGTGAGTGAAAAAGGCTATTTAATGGAACCCCTTCAGTGCAAAAAACTAACATGTACTACTGACCCACTTCTGATAATATTCTTGTGTACGTTTGTTTTAAGCACTGCTCTTTGGTTTGGAAAACGTTGGCGACAATTATATATTCATCCTCACTCTTTCAATGGCTTCTTTCTCCTGTGGCGTGACCTGGATATAGTTTGTGTTACTCCTTCCGGCTCCCCCTGCTCCTCCTGCTCCACCTCTGTCACTCGTCCCCACTGATTCTGGAATGGGCTCATTCAGCATCTGGATGAACTGCTCTTGGTTGTTGCTTATATCCTGCAGTGGTGAGTCCACAGATTAGGGTGACTGTGCACCTATACTGTCCAAACATAGAGAAGTACCGACTGGAAGAGACACAACCATCTAAACACTATTCATGTTAACCTCCTAGCTCTCTAGCCTCAATGACTACAAAATGACCCAATAAATAATGAAAGACCCCATTACTGCCTGTTTTATATTCCGAGTCTCTGTTGAGTCGCATTTCATTCTGATACAAAATGGCAAAAACAAAACAAATTTACAAATCAAGCATTTTCCAGCTAATCCATCTGACATAAAATCAAAACTATTGAGTCCAGCACTAATCATCCAAATTTGCTTCAGTGTAAAAAGAAACGTTTGTGTAGTTTATGTCTGCCGTTCTTATCCATAAGGATAGTAGGTTATTATTTCTGCAGAAAGGCATTCAGATTAAACTCTACATGCATACCTGTGGTTGATGATGATCACTTCAGGATTTGATCCACTGATAAATGGAGGAGAAGCAAATTGGCTTGACAACATTTCTACGTGGTCAAAGCCAAAAAAAACAATGAAGCGAGCATTGCTTTTTCACCCTGTAATCAATATGCTGGCTTGAGTAATGTTCCCGGTTGGACTTTAACCAAACGATTTGCTGTGGTGGCCATGTCAGGTCATACAATGCTGCAGGTGCAGCACTACAGTTACTGAATGTTTAATATTGCAACACACAAGAGTCCAAAATTGATCCAGAAACACCAGACTGCAAAATAAGATCAGAGACTTCAGAGGAAATGGCAGAGGAGTGAGACTGTGGGAAATGGGTGAAAAATACAGTAAAAAAAAAAAAAAAANAAAAAAAAAAAAAAAGAAAAAAACCACAACACTTTTAACCAACACTCCACAAGTGAGGTGAAAGTAGCTTTTTGAAGCACTTTTTTAATTAAGCAGTCCAGTGCTGTGTTTTGCTACCTATTCAAAACTCATTATTATTCAATTCAGAAAAATCTCGTCAACGAAGGAGTAAAAGAAGCCTCTTTAGAGTGCATTTCAGAGGCTGTTATATGTTGCAGCAGTCTATGAGACTTAAAGTGGTAAATATAATTTATGTATACCATAATAGATTTAATTAAAGTTTCTGTCCTTTGTGAATCAGGGTATACAGAGCAAGTTTTAGACACATTTACATGAAAGCAGGACACTCGCACAACTTGTTGAGCTTTCCCATTTTCGTGTGGTGACTGTTACACAATTATGGTGCATTTAGGGAGTTGGTATATGTACATTTATTAATTTTATAAGGTCATGCTTGGATCTAGATGCTCTGTGAACATTTTAAAACCTCAGCTCAGAAACAGTTTTTATATTTTGACAAAGTTTGGGAACGTGTATGCACAAACTATTCCTCGCAACGCATCTCCCATGAAAATAAAAGTTTCAGTGATGTAAAATGTTTTCAAGTGAAATATTCATTCAATATTAAAACCCTGAAGTTTAATCAGTTATCCTCCAAACAACCACACCTACCTCACCGCAGCTGGATCAGTACTTTACCTCCAGTAGCTCAGGATTTTCCCGGCCGATCTCCTGCAGCAGAGTTGGAAGCAGGGCAGGGTTCTGCTGGATCACCTGTCGCATCACATGGAACTGGGGCCGATTTCTTAGGAAGGCCATTGGGTTGCCTAAAGGGATCAAGTATGAGAAGGTAATTAATGGGAAGCAAGATGATAAAAACAAATAAATAAATAAACAGAAACAAAATTTTTCCCCATTGAGACTGCTGAAATCTAGAATGTGGCATGGACCACTTACCTTCCCCTGTATTTAGTGAGGATCCAGTGCTGGAAGGGACACTTGAATCGCCTTCAGACACTTCTGGGGTTCCAACCACTGCAGGCACCACTGAGTGAGGTCCTGCTGAATAGCCCTGATCAAAACACAAAGAATCAACAAATTTGAGTTACACGAATGAAGATGCCCAAATTAATCTTTACAATGTCCAATTGTGGTGGAAGATAAGCCGCAAAATATTTCCAATATCAACATGGTGTAAAGAAATCGCTTAAAATACTTTGTGTAGATGTGCTGTAGTAGTAATCAGCTGTGGCGAGCTGAATGTGATTGGCTGGCAGAAGCCTCCATGTTTTCAGCAAAGCGTCTGCATACAGACCATCTAATATTGTCGAACTTCTCCAACATCACAAAGGAAATTCCTTAGTTCCTTGTTCACTGCATATTTTTCTGCTTTGTTTTGGCTGCCTTTTATAGCACAGACACAGACACACTCTGTGAGTACAGTGTATGCACTCCCAAACTCACAGTGCCACTTTAATTTCATCACTATTATTCCCAGATGCTTAAAAATACAGACAAGTGAGTTTGTTCAGGTCCTGCAAAATCTCTCTCCAATCCCTCCCCCCTTTCCCTCAGCTGCTAGGTAGACAAATGAATGTGTACCTGCACACCGCTTATGTGCATTAATAATGCCACATTATATTTAGGTGTGTCAGTAGTAGGGCCTTGATATTTTACATTCTGCCTCACTGGAAAACCTAAATGATTGAGATCATTAATGGAAGTAACACCTGCTCCACCATGACAAAGATCTGTTTGTATTTTATAGGGTATTTGTGCTGTGTTGAAAGATGCAATTTAAACAGTTACTCTTCAGGTTAAATGAGGGGTAGACACATCAACTGGCTCCAATGCCTCCCCCTTTGTCCACAAAGAGAATATAAAAACTTGCAGAAACATAAAGCTGTCCTTACTGAGAGCAGGTACTCCATCGCTCTGTCTGGGTTGTTGAAGCTCGCTCTGAGAGCAGCTACAACCTGCTCTCTCTCATAGCCCATGAGCATCATCTCAGTCACCATGGCTTCATACGCCGGCCCCGTCACTAAAATAAAGGACACACACATACATACACAAATTAACACTAAGATATAAAGTGCATTTTAGCAGGTTTTCAACAATAAATGCATGTCTGATTCACAACTGGGCTTTTAAGGTTTCAGACTATGATGAGTATCATAGTCTGATATCTTCACTCTTTAGTCAAGTCATAAGTATTATTAATAATAATTAAATAACTGTCACCGGATGTAGAATTCTGTTTGTTATTAAGAACAAAACGTGTATTACTGTTTACTTAAAAACATGGATGACAAGTAAAAGACAATGATAAACTCTTATTAAGCAAATCCCTACATCAGGATAAAATAGGTAGGTAGGCTAGGTAAAATATTTGCTTTCAAAGTGTAAATCGTGGCCCTGTGCTGTGGCATGATACATTTTTGGGGATTTTTGTGTGCGTGTCCTCATGAATTACAAGTAGGTAGGAATGCTAAATCTTCAAAAACATATTGGAGCTTCAAGGTAAAACATTTCGTGTTAGAACCCCATAAATGTGATCAGTTTCTACATGTACCCTACTGTCAAGTAAAAGGTGCTGGTAAATATGCCTCCTGCCACCAGCTGACAGTTATTAATGTGAGCTGCTTTCCTGTTGCCTGTTGTAGCGGCTTCTCACTTGGTGGTCGTGAAAGAGGAAATTTCCTCGCAGCTTGCAGACAATTCATACGTTTTCTTCAGTTTAGCCAACATGACTTTGTGCAATGGCAAACAGAAGTCTCAGAGCAAACGAGACAGAGGCTTTTCAGTACATTATGAAGTACATGTCTGCAAGCCATTTGTCTGCATTTAGCATCAACTTGAATCACTAACTCTTTGAGGTAGTTAGTTTTCTCTTCTCCCTGCTCGGTCCTAACCTCTGTTAGTTATGCACATTACGTACTGGTGCACTGTGTGGCAACCAGAATATCTACACCCTAAACAACTTTCCCAATAATTAGACAGGCCAAAATGAAGTGACAACCAAAATTCATGCACTTAGAAATTTGTTTGCATGCCAGCTGCAGCCCACATACACTGATGCTAGAACCAATGCTGGCTAAAGGCAAAAGGCAATTTTGCTGAATTCTAAAGCTGCACTGAAAGTGCAGCATTTTGTTTGCTGTATTCCAGTAAAATGTTCAGCACTGAAATTAGAAAATAATCACTTTAAAAAGTCGGATTTAAAATGAGGCCTTACCCAGAGTTGAAACGGCCTCGCTAATTAAATTTGCGTTTGTTGCCTCACTGGTTCTGCAAGACGAAAGAGAATTTGGGTCAGCAAAACACACTGCAAAGACAAAAGTTATTTTTAAATAAATAATCTGCCCATCTTTACCTGGCAGGGGTGGAAGCTGGATCAGCAGCTGACGATTGCTTCTCCTCTGGTTTGCTGTCTGTAGGGGCGGCTTCTGGTTTGCTATCAGAGCTGGATGAGCTGGCTGGTGGAGCTGCAGGAACTGAGGTGGCAGGTGAAGGTTGTGGAGGTGCTGCTGCTTTAGGCTGTGAGATCATTTGACTAGTATAAGAAAGTGTCACTTGTACAATGCATTGACTTGCATCTGGCAAACAAGTTTTCCCCAGATCCAAGCCATCTTTCTACTTTCTAAAATCTCTTAAATATGCTGCACACATATACACCCTCTTGTCCTTTTCAAAGTTATGACCTGCTTACTTTGGAGCCACGAGCAGCAGTACAGCAGCTATGAAAATGTTAGGTGTCAGAATGTCAGAACCATTAGGTACCACATGGAGGTTTCCAAAGTGGCATGTCATTTCACTCATTTTTCATATTCACATGCCAAACCAAAAAAAAAATCCCTCTGCTTATATCCTCTGATGAGATGGAAAGTTGATGAAGCTTCGTTGCAAAGAAATCTAAAATGGAAGTTACCCAAGACCACTTCACTGGTCACAGAAGGGGGAGAGGGAGAATGGTGCAGATCTTTATCAAATAAATCAGTCTGTCATGCTGGAAATCAATCTGCACACCAAAGAACTCAATATATAATTTGGTAGCATGTTTTTTGTGTATTTTTAATATAAATTAGTACAGCCAACATTCCCTGTTCACTGTTTAAGAGCTCCAACATTACCGTACCTTTTTTCCTAGCAGGTGAAGTTCTACAGTAACCTTATCTAAAGATTATTTCACATGTATCCGCAACTAGTGAAACACACAGGAATGAACCAGAACCAGGCAGCAAACAATAATGGTGTCAGCTTCTTCTGTCAGCAGCGTTCACACTGTGAAACAGACCGAACACACATATAATAGTGGTGTGTTCATAGTTCAGAGTTAGCTCCTACTCAGCATTATTTGCAACATTCTGAGCAAAATCTGTTCAAGAATCAAACCCTGCCACATTTCTGAAAACCATAATTATTCTCAAACCTTTGACACCATGATGACCACAAAGTTCTTCTCATTAATTTTGTATTCCTTGAGGGCTGTGTCATCGCTGAGGATTTTGCCTAGGAAGAAACAGAACAAAATGACTCATACTTTACCTGGCACAGACCCTGACACATGACAAAATGATGAAGCAGCTCACAAGCAGTGGTGTAACAATGCATAGTATCAGATTTGTCAGTAGAAGACAGTTGAGCGGAGATAATCTCTCCTGCGTTTGTCATCACATCCGGTTGTTTCTGTGACATTGTAAAGCGCCGTTTTTGTGTTACATGCTGTATGCTGCTGAGAAACCGCTTGAAATGGGTCAAACAAACCTCTGTTGTTCAATTCCAAAAGTCTCAGATATTATTACACGCTTATATAAAGCGTTATATTACTTCCCTCCCCCATAATGCAGCAGTGTAATGTGCTACCATTTGATTTACAGCAATTACATTTGCTTGCCTGGTGAAAACCGATGCTTGTGTTGCGCATAAGATTTCAAAAGAATTAAGCTGGGACAGACTTATTAAACATGTGTCAATAATAAAGAATATTAATTTTGGATAATTATTTTGCTTTGGCTCATTCTGTTGTCAGAATGCAGACACATGTCACAGCCTCAGTGCAGTTTTTAAGAATGAAGAGTAAAAGATCAGTGGAGATTATCTCATTTTTTTGTTAAAATTTATGTCTGTAAAAGACAAGTAAAGTGTCAAAGGGACCTTATCCTGTAAAAATAAATACATTTATGTTTTTTTAAGTGACAATGCTCCCAATTTCTGCTTAACAGGCTGAAATCAATTTTATCCCAGCATGTAGCAGTAACAACAAGACAAATAAAGACATGTGGCAGGGTAGTTGAGGAAAAAGTCTGAACAAGATACCAGTGATATCCATAATGATTGGTATGACTTTTAAAAAATACTACATAATAATAATAATAATCCAAAACATGTACTTATTTTTACATTTGGCAGAGAAAATAAGTGTGTTGAAGTTTTGTTGCTGCCTCGCTACAAATAAACTAAATGTGAATAAACAACACTACAGAAGTATAGTTGTGACAAAACCTACAAAACCTAAACCAACTGGATTCCATGGTAGTGAAGGACTGCAAGTCTTTGAAGACACGTTTGGTGACATGCTTCTAACACTGTGTGACATCCTTTTTGTGTTGTTTCTCTTGTCTACTGATGGTAAATGGATTGTGTTTTTTGCCTTGAGCCGCTGTTCCCAGAGGAAGTTATGGCTGCAGCTTGACTGAATTAGAACCGTCAATCAGAAGTGGATAAACTTGCTTCTGGTGTTACTTTCCAGGCTTAAAGGAGCATACCTTTGATTTAGCATAATGCATTACTGTCAACCATTTTCCAAAACATGCGTCTGGAGCAGTTCATTTTAGATTTGTTTTTCCTACCTTCCAGACTACGCTATTAAAAACAACTTGTAGAGACTTGAAACGTGCTTGAGATAAATAATCTATCAGAATCAGAGTAAACACAATGTCTGTTAAATGTGTTTGTCAAAGTAACTTAACTTAACCGATCCAACACGGAGCTACACAGAAAAATATGTAAGTCTCCGCCAAGGAATATAGTTCCAGTAGAGGACTGCTAATTGAGAAATTAAGACAATTTTGCCTTCTAAAATAGTGCGTAAGTGTTAGCAGGCAAAGCGTTGAACTCCTGAACACTTGATTTTGAAAAATTAGGGGATTTAGCCAAATAACAATACAACTAAAACACAAGTTTATGTTTTGGAAAATGGTTGTCAGTAAATTACAGTAATGTAATGTGTAGTACAGAGAATGGATGGATGAAATGCTTAAATCAGAACTCACAATAAATTCACTGATAGCAAAAGATGTGCAGAATCTGACTGCACAGGATGGAGAAAGGTAGCTCATACTGAAGAAAAGATAAGAAAAAAAGGTAATAACATTACCAGCATATATCAGTTTCTGTCCGCCAACTGGAAAACTGTCCTTCCCCTTCTCCTGCTCAATCTTCTCTTTTAATGTCTTCACCTGATGAAAAAAAGAAACACATTTCTTACTAGTTACAAAATCCTGCAAAATAAAACCACTGGAACATTAGCTTTCAGCACTTACGGTTTATGTTAATAAGTAACTTTTCCCAAACTGCTTGTCCATCACAAATCTGTCCTGACTGCTGACTCCTGAAGATGACTTGGACACTGCACTCTGATTGATAGCATAACGAGGGAAATAAAATCTAACAACTGAACACAAGGTCATAAAAAGTAGCTTTGAAGTGCACTATGTAGTTATTTAATTCGTCACATTAGAATTTCAATGTAAATTTGCATCTAACGTCTAAAGCTTCTATAACCAACAAGGCTTCACGGTTCTTTCCTTATTCGTAAAAGTAGTCGCGTTAGCATGTAGCATTATAGTTTATACTAGCTACAATTTGTATTTGGCTATTTTAGCTAAACACTATATCAATATTAAACAATGGTATCCAATCTTATTAATCTTGCGTTGAACGTTGTTCTGAACAGAAAACAGACAAACATAATTTTCCTCTGAATTTACAGGCTGCTTGACATACACTTAACGATAACTTGTCATTTTCCCCAATCTGATACTTTCCATCGGCTCCGTCTACAAGCTGTCATCTGAACAGACTAATTTCCTGGCCATTTATTAAATAATTAATCGTCTGTAACAAATTTCAGAATAAACACAAGCCACTTTCAAGTCGAAAATTCTTCCTTGTAAATGAATGAACCCCTCACATTTAAGCTGCATCAACAGAAAGCAAAACTGCCAAATGAAGAACTTTGTCCCAGGATATACCCAGGTCCCATTCCACCGTTAATGCATTCTCTAACTCTCACCGTTTCTTCTGCATCGATGTCGATTTTGAACGTCTGCTGTTGTAATGTTCTCAAAGTTATCTGCATTTTGTCGACAGAGCTGTTATACCCAGTACTGGATTAAATACATGAAACCAACTTGCAAGAATCTTTGATGTTTTCGTTGATTCATTACAAACTGTTAGCAGCCATGACGGTGCTCGTTTCTTCTTCGCTGGAATTAAAAGAGGAGAATTAAAATTCTAGCGCCCCTACCGGCTAGCCTTACAATTGCTATGTTTTTACCTGTTCTGAAAAGGCTGTTTTTTCTTTATTTTTTGTTCTAAATTACAAAATAATTTCACTAGATAACCTGAAAGCATTAAGACAGCACACACCATCGCCATTGTTACACAATCCTCCAAATTTGTTATAAAACAGAAAATGTCAAAAACAAATAATTCTGGTTGATGATGGTCATAAAATTTGTAATGAATCATGAGTTATGGCCTTTTAATTTTAGCATTTTGCTGTAGTGCTGTCTGTTTGGTGGAAAGGTAGCAAGGCTAGAAGCTTAGGAGCAGGGTTCAAGCTGTTTTATCATGGTGTAGAT